>LPNX010047997.1:0-154608 GCA_001517045.1 Pseudotsuga menziesii
TATATATATATATATATATATATATATAAGAAAATGGCACTTAGAAAATTCATCTACATGAGGGGACATCAACATGGCACAATAGAAGATGTGTAAGCAAGCTCGAGAGATCTCTACCAATCAATCCAATCTAAAGCTCAACAACACAAAAAAATATCATAAATCATAGGATTTTATGGATTCATGGGAGATTTGTTTGGGATGGCATTAAACCTAGGGAAAAGTATATAGGAATGTGAATGCCATGTTGTGTATAGAGGAATGGGTTGAATGTTCTCCCTTTTCATAAGTCCATGTACTTGTTACGGAATGTAGAAGAGACTGCCACGAGGAAGTGATTGCTTGTGTTTTAGTGCATGGTGGTGAGCTCTTGGGTGGAGTGGAGGAAACAACTTAATTGAATCCTCCTATGGTTCGGAAGAGGTAAATTCCTGAAGAATTTTTTTCCATCGTTATTTCAACTAAGTATTGTGCAGAATTTCATTATTTTTCCCTCATAATGAAATCTTCAAAAATTTAAAATCCCGTGTATTGCATCATTTTTATATATGGTTTTTTATTTATTTATAAATCCCTTTTTGTATTACTCCTTGGAATGAGTTGAGATAGTATATGAATAGTAGGTAATCATTTTTTGGAGAATATTTACTCTTATTAAATGGTTCGGAGATTCTTCATGACCTGTTTTTTTTCTCTTTAAATATCTTTTAAGTTAATTTTTCGTGTCAATCCAATTCGATCCATAGTTATCTAGAATTATCAATGATTGATTTTTTTTGGTGTGTGTTTTCTTTGTACCTTGTAAACATATTGAACGTTCCCCTAGGGCTAGTTAGTTGCTTTACACGTGCCTGTTTTAGATTTGTTTTTTCTTCCAAAGAAATTGCGTTCATTGAGATGTTCTTTTTTATTGTTTATGGTTTTTTTCCCTGGCATCTCTTTCATGGAGAAATCGATTGTACAGATTCCTTGCAAGTAACAATATGTTTCTTGTTTCTCTTGGTTTAATCTGATGTTTTCTACCTGTTTATTTTTTATTGTAATTTCATAGCAAGAAAGGGCCAGATCTCATAGATATGTGTATGGGTGTTTTGGATTAGGAAGAATTCAGTAAAAATTAAAAAACTAAAAAAAACGATAAAATGTTTCCATACTTCAGCTATACCTGCCAAACTGTGATGTATGAAATCTAATCTTTTTTTATGTTGTCCACCCCTAGATCGAGACACAGGCCTTACAGTTAGCATGAGTTGAGTTAGTGTAACAAACAACCAACAATTTTTGTCTTGTTTTTCAGTTAGTGCACTACTACATGGAGGGGGTATTAAGACAATATTTAAGACAATATCTTTGTAAATGGTCTCAACTTAAGACAAAATTAAAATTCTGTATTGTCTTAAATATCGTCTTTGACCGGGTGTCTTAAACCATTGTATTTAATTTAAGACAATAAATTGTCTTAAATTAAAGACAATAGCTTAAGACACCCTCTTAAAGACGATATTTAAGACAATGCACAATTTTGTTTTTGTCTTAAGTTAAGACAATTTACAAAATTATTGTCTCAATACCCCTCAATGCAGTAGTTATAGAATGCAAATATTTATTTTGCATTATATAATGCAACTTCTCTACCCTTGAGCTAGTACCCTACAACTTCATATAAAAAAATTTAATATTTGTATTTTTTAAAGATTTTTTAAGAAATAATCACAAAATCCCAAATACTCACTATATTTCACTCATAGAAAATAAGTAATAATTGCTCAATTGTGCCAAATGATAACCACCCTCAAACTCTTCTAGTTGATGTTATATATGATTCAATGTCTAACTTATGATGATGCTTAGAGTCCCCCAAACCCTCTTGTGGTCACATGAGCTTCCAGCAAATGTAGAGGTCAGACTTATATCTTAGTAATGCTTATATGAAAAGACAGACTTATATCTTAGTAACGCTTATATGAAAAGACTTGGAAACATCAAGCAGCTAGATGGTGGCCTAAATTCTAAATAGTGTAGGTGCTCTAATGTGGGAGGGTTATTGCTTTAACAAGAAGATAATGAATAAGACTCTCCAACTAGGTGGTGGCCTAAATTATAAATAGTGTAAGTGCTTTAATGTGGGAGGGTTACTGTCTTAACAAGAAGATAATGAATAAGACTCTGTCTTCAAGGGATAATCTCTCAAGTCAGCTCATTCACTCAGAGATAGATTTTGTGAGGCACAGGTAGCTCCAACTTTCATTTTATCCAACACATTCATCCTCTCTGAATTTCATTTTCTCCACTTCTCATTGGTGAAGAAATAGGCACAAATTAAAAGTTTAAGAGCTAAGAATAGAAAGTACCGTTCATATATTATATAAAAAAATCTCTTCAAAAATGACTAGCACAGGAAATCAAAGTATAATAAATCAAGATAAAGAATATACCCCAATCCATGGAGCTGATGAGGTCATATTAATGTCAACTCCAACTAAAACTACACCTTCAACTTTAATGCATTCACCACTACTTTAAGATTTGATGCAATTAGTCATTTCAGTGTCGTGCTTGAAGAATAGGGGCATATAAAACCATAGACAAAACTACCTAATCGCTTCAAAAATATTTTCACAAAATCTAGAATCTTTTTCCCCTCTTTAGTAAAATCATTTTCCTAATCTTTTTTCCCTCTTTCATAAAAATCAGTTTCTTAGTACTAAAATAGTAACTAAAAAATAAAAGCATTGCAAATTAGATATTCAAAACAAAATTGTTAATATGATCTTTAAACAAACTAAAATAGAATTTGAGACCAAATATTATTTTCTGTCTTCAAAATTTGTCTTAAACATACCCGTCCTGTAGTAGTGCAATAAACCATTACCATCAAGGTATCTTACATTCATCCTCTTTTATCAATTGACAGACGCAATTTACCTTCCCATGCAGATTCATAGTGTTTCGGAAGATTTGTCTACAGTTCCATATAGATAATCATAGAGAGGGATGAAAAGATAGAAGTTGGTGTGCACTTGAGAATGGTGTAAAGAGTGAATTCTGCAAACACAAAAGAGAGAATTAATAGAGAAGTGAAAGAGAGAAACTTCACAAAATTTCAGGAGAGAATTAACAGAGCAATGAAATAGAGAAAGTCACAAAATTTCAGGGATCTAATGTTTTAAACTAAATTTAGAGCATATTTGCATAGGTGTACATGATGTCCGTTACTTAGGAGGGAGTGTACACGAGATATTTAAGAGGAGGAAAGACCTTAAATTCCCACAAGGAACAAACTCAAAATTGCAATGCCCCATATTATTCATGAAATCGAACCATGTCATGTAGCCAAGCACAAGAAGAATGGAAGCAGTGTTGGTTACAACTACAACAAGGGGAGCTATGGAGAACATTGTTGCATACATCAAATCTTCTACAGGATGTACCACAGCTGAACATAGCACAAAACAAAGCTCATTTTTTAGCACCAAAATGTTCAGTAAACACAAGAGCTTCAATGCAAAATACTTACTGTAATTAGATTCTTCTTACATGTAATTGGTTCTGTTACAAAAGAAGAGTGGTGATGCAAATAGTACATCCTATATAGATAATGATGATGCAGAGCTCTATGGGCCCAGTAATATACAAATTCGAATGGCCCCATGTGAGCCAAAATAACAATGATAAGACCTTTCATATTCCATTGAGCCAAAATAACAACGATAAGACCTTTCGTATTCCACTGAGGGAGGTTGGAAGCTCCTAGAACGAATGGATGAATTTGGATAAACAAAAAGGCATACAAGAGAATATAGTTTTCCATGAAACAAATTGTGAATTATTCATGAGTGAAATACTTTCCATTGTTTACAAAAATCGGAGATATATAAAGTTCTAATTCTATTTGCACTAGGTATGAATGTACCGGGTTCCTTCTCGATCAACTTGCTCAAACTAGATACTTTTGGATTGAATCTGGCGCATGCTCCTTGCATTCAGATACCGAAAATACTTATCCATAACTGGTTATGAAGGTATCAAACAACCACAAAGATGATAATACCTAGGCTAAAGTTATCTTCCTCTTGTCCTCCTAGGAAATTTTTATGAATAACCTTGATCACCAATGGTGTCAGGAGGAGGTACTTTAAAATGTTCATGTCAAAACAGCAACCGATTCAACATACTATAGTATGTGAAGGCCTTGAAATTGATTTATAATTCAGGTAAAAATGTGTTCAATTCAAATACTTACCTTATAGCTGCCAAGTTTTCCCCATGGCCATTGTGTAAGGCCCTGGCTTGGATGCCATTCTTTTGGGCTGAAACTCCTTAGTGTTAGCTAAAACCAAGCCAACTAAACTTGAGTTTAGGGCTCAGTCGATATTAAAGTTTAATTTTCACTTTTCATGCCGACCAATTTTCCTTTTTCACTTGTCAGGTGAGACTTGTCTATCTCCCGACTAGACAAATTTATAAATTTTAGTCAGTCTTTCTACTCGACTAAATTTACTTCGACTTACTTATCGATTCTACTGACTAGTTTTTACCTCGACCACTTGTACTTCGACCAAGTCGGCTAACTTATTTGACCAAGTCGGCTAAGCTCTCCTACCAAGTCGGCTCACCTCAGTCAGCTAACTCAACCGACCACTCAATTCAGTTCACTTTGGTCGAAATCTACAGAGTAAGTTTCTTAGTCTAAAGACTTAAGAAATTACAAATGCTTTTCACATGTGAGTAAGATGAAGTAAAAATGGACACATTAACAAATCCAAATAACATATAAAACATATGCCCAAATATGTAGGAAGGCCTGAGTCGACCAATGTGCTGTAAAACCTGGAACTTTCACACGGTGAGAATTTTATGGGTTCTTTGATATTTCACTTAATAGTAATTGTAAAGGACATTTACCCAAGTAAATATAGAAATATGTGTGGCCAAATAATCATGCATTCAACCATAAACTATTTCATATATTTAACTATGTGGAAATAACAAAGTATTACAAATTTGTCGGTCCAGACTTGTCAGTCTAAACTTGTCAGTCCAACTTGTCCTTTTACAGAGCTTCAGCTCTTCGACTGAATCTCTTACACAGAAGCTTGAGCTTCAACTTCTCTTTTCTCACCCGGACTTCTCTCTATTGTATATCATCTATACTGTCTCTTGACTCTCTAACCTAATTTACAATTTGATTCTTCTATTTATAGGGAACCTGAAGATTGCTTCTACATGGGTCAACTAACTGACCATTAAAGACTATAATAACTATCTACCTAACAACTTAGCTTCAGAAATAAATTCGACTGGTTTACATTGTTGAATTGTGGACTCTTCCCTCTTGTCAGACTGACAGACAAGATCTTGACTTGTACAAACTCTGACAGAGTCGGTTGAGAGTCACATACAGATCTGTGAGTAATTACATTTTCCAACAATCCCCCTTAATTATGAGCAGATGGGGTTTTTAAATCAAAATTTACAAAATGTTTCAGAGCTTAGACATGTTCTGTTTATGACAGAGCTCACTATGGAGAACTTGTCATTCCAAAATAACTACGCAGATATTGGAATGTGTCCTTTGCTAATGGCTTTGTGAAGATGTCGGAAAGTTGGTATTTAGACCTACAAACTTCCAAAAAAATTCCCTTGTCATTCACCAACTCTCTTATAAAATGAAACCTTGTGTCGATGTGTTTGGTTCTCTTCTGAAACACATGATTCCTTGATAATGCTATGGCTGAATTGTTGTCGCAGAAGATGGTTGTCCGTTCTTGATGGTTCTGTGACAAGTCTTTTAAGACTCTCCTCATCGAGACAGCTTCACATGCAACACTTGTTGATGCAACATACTCTGCTTTAGCTGAAGAGAGAGTTACTATGGGTTGTTTCTTTAAAGCCCATGAAACAACACCTGTACCAAAATGAAATGTGTACCTAGATGTGGTTTTCTTGTCATCTATGCTGCCTCCATTGTCATTGTTAGTGTAACCAATGAGTTTAAAATTTTCTAAGGTTGAATACATAATACCAAGGTCTTTTGTGCCACTTACATACCTCAGAATTATTTTACCTACTTCCCAATGTGAGTCTTTTGGTGACTCCATGAACCCTGAGATCAGACTTACTCCATACATGATGTCTAGTCTTGTTGCTGTCAAATACATAAGGCTGCCAACAAGCCTTTTGAACAGCGTAGGATCTATAGTGGATCCTTACTCAATTTTAAACCTGCTATTACTGGTGTTGGGGCTGTCTTGCAATTAAACATGTTAAATATTTTTAAAACTTCACTTGCATACTTAGATTGTGATATAAAGATACCACTTTCAGACTGCTGAACTTCAATGCGCAGAAAAAACTTCATAAGCCCTAGATTAGTCATTTCAAATTCACTTTCCATGACTGTTTTAAAATCTGCTATGCCATAATCATGAGTAAATATTAAATCATCTACATACAAACAGGCAATTATCATCTTACCTTGCTCATCGACTTTGGTGTACAAAGTTGGTTCACTTTCACTTCTGTGAAATGTATTTTCAGTGAGATAGGAATCAATCCGACTGTACCAAGCTCTAGAAGCTTGCTTCAAACCATACAATACCTTTTCCAACCTGTACACTTTGTGGTTTTGACCTGGAACTTCATACCCTTGTGGCTATTCCACATATACTTCCTCTTCTAAATAGCCATTTAAGAATGCCGACTTGACATCCATTTGATAAACATGCCATTTGTTTTGTGCAGCAATGGCCAAAACTGTTATGACTGTATCCATGTGTGCAATAGGTGCAAACATTTCATTGAAGTCAATGCCGGGTTGCTGTGTGAACCCTCTTGCCACCATTTTTGCTTTGTGCTTTTGCACATTCCCATCAGCATCTTGCTTTGTCTTATAAATCCATTTGACACTGATTACATATTTGTCTTTTGGTACATCAACCAGTTCCCATGTCTGGTTTTTCTCAATGCATTATATTTCTTCATCTGTGGCTTCTACCCATACTTCTTCTTCAACTGCTTCTTCAAATGTTAGTGGATCATATATAGGTTCAAATAATGTAAAGAGAGAGAATGAATTAGGTGTACCAGCTTCATATATCTCTCACAGACTTCTTGTCTTCACCAGTTTTGTCGATGTCAACCTCGACGAAATGCTTGATGGAGTCTATTGTCCTCTTGGTGTGCTTGACGGTGTAGCTTGAGATGCTACTTGTGTCAATGGTCCTTGTGTTGAACCATGTCATTGTGTCATGGGATTCGACGGTGCTGCGACTGATTGACTTACATGTGGCATTTGAACCACTTCCTCTTCCATATCATCATTGTCGATGTTCGACACAATCTTGACATTTATGTCGATGATTCCATCCCATGATTCATTCTCGACGAATTGAACATCCTAACTGACTATAACTTTCCTTGTGACGGGATCATACAGCTTGTATTCTTTTGTGTCTTCTGAATAGCTGACAAAAAAACATTTCTGACCCTTCTTGTCTAGCTTCCTTCTCAACTCATTTGGAACATGAGGATATGCAACACAACCAAAAACTTTTAAATGCAAAACGCTATGATTCAAACCTGTCTATGCTTCTTGGGGAACTTTGTTCTTCACAATCTTTGTCGGACACTGGTTCATAATGTATACGACACTTGCGACTGCTTCACCCCAATATTCATTTGGCAAATGCTTGGCTGCCAACATACTGCGTGCCATCTCCATGATGGTTTTGTTTTTTCTTTCGGAAATACCGTTCTGCTGAGGTTTATACCGTGCAGTGAATTGTTTATGTATGCCATCAGTCTTGCAAAAATTTATAAATTCATTTGAAACATATTCACCTCCTCTGTTGGACCTTAAAATCTTGATGCGATGTCCACTCTGGTTCTCCACGAGTGCCTTGAACTGCTGAAAATAACTAAATGTATCATATTTATGTTTCAAAAAATATACCCATGTTTTTCTTGAGTAATCATCAATAAAAGTTAGAAAATACTTGCAGCCACCAATGGATGATGTCTGCATTGGACCACAAATCTCAGAGTGCACAATCTCAAGTGGTGTGCATGCTCTATAGGACTTTCCGACTGGAAATGTCTCTCTGTGCTGCTTTCCAGAAATGCAGCCTTCACAAACCCTCTCTGGTCTGTCGATCAATGGTAATCCTTTTACCATATTCTTTGTGTGCAGTAGCTTCAGCCCACCAAAATTCAGATGTCGAAATCTGAAATGCCACAACTAGGATTCATTCCGAAATTCTGCCTGAAATTGAGCTTGTAGATTAGCGCTGCAATTTTCTCTCTTGTCAAGGAGCTCGACTGTTTCTTCACTTTCTGCCTTCAATGTAGCTCCTAAGTTTGGCTTCCCTTTTATGTCGGGAACTATTCTCAATGGAAACAAGCGGTTGCTTGTCATTGGCACTTTTTCTATCACCTGGTCATTTGGATGCTTGTCTTTGATCACATAGTGTTCATCTTCCATGTATACTCTGTAGCCTTTTTGTAACAACTGTCCAATGCTTAACAAAATATGTTTTATACCTTCGACATGATAGATATCAGGGATATACTTACTCTCCCCCTACTTGGTTAGAATATCAACATTGTCTTTTCCTAGGACGATAACTTAGACATTGTTTCCAAGTGTAACATCAGTTTTAACTGAATTGCCTAGACTAGAAAACAAATTTGAGTTACCAAACATGTGGTTGTTGTAGCCTGAATCGAAGTACCATATGTCATGTGGACTTTCTTGAACAACATTGCATTTGACTAGAGATGTTGATGCCATTAACATTGCACTTGTTGAAGTGCTGGTGTTGGTCGACTGACTTGGGCTTTGCCTTCCTTGGTCATATTGTTTCTTTCTACATTCATATGCATAATGACCAAACTTCTTATAGTAATGACATTGAATTTTTTATTTATCAAACCTCTGGCCACTTGGCTGACTTGGGTTCTAGTTATCTCCTCTGCCACCAACATTTCCAGAACTTCTGCCTCGTCCTCCTCTTGAAGAACTTCTTCCTCTTCCTCTGAAGTTTTTTCTTCCCCTGCCTCTACAACAACTGTGTTGCAAATGCACCTTCCAAAGATGTATGTGTTCTACCGAGTCTATGTTCATGATTGATGAGTGCAGCTTGCAACTCATCAATAGTAAATGTCGTCATGTCTGTGTGTTCCTCTAAGGTCACAACCAAGTTTTCAAATCTTGGGGGAAAAATTCTAAGAATTTTTTCAACAACCCTTTGGTTTGCTATGGGTTTTCCATGAGATTTCAGTTGGTTTATCAACCCAACAACTTTGGTATAGAATGTGTCTACATTCTCTGAATCTTTCATGGATAGAGATTCAAAATCTCTTCTCAGAATCTGCAGCTTGGATGTCTTTACCTTATCCAAACCTTGATAGGTTGTCTCCAATGTATCCCATGCTTCCTTAGCATTAGTTTTTGCTACTATTCTTGGGAGTATGCTTTCATGCATAACTTGATGTATGAAAAACAGAGTTTTTCCATCTTTTTTCCTCTGTTCTCTCAAGACATCTTTCTTAGCCTGTGTGAGATTGTTATATGTTGTCATGTCTGATGGTTCTGCATAACCATAGTGGACTATCTCCCAGACATCATGACCTCTAAATAAAGCCTTCATTGTTAAAGACCAGTGTTCATAATTCTTTCCTGTAAAAATTGGAGTTTGTAATAAACCAGAAGTGGAAGCCAATTTAATTTTTAATTAACTTTCCTTAGAAAATTGATTTCCACCTTTTAAGACAAGATTTCTTTCCTAAATATTGCTCGATATAACCTTGCTCTCATACCAGTTAGCCAAAACCAAGCCAACTAAACTTGAGTTTAGGGCTTAGTCGATATTAATGTTTAATTTTCACTTTTTACGCCGACCACTTTTCTTTTTTCACTTGTAAGGTGAAACTTGTCTATCTCACTAGACAAGTTTATAAATTTTAGTCGGTGTTTCCACTAGACTAAATTTACTTCGACTTACTTGTTGGTTCTACCTACTGGTTTTTACCTCGACCACTTCTATTCACTTTGGTCGAAATCTACAAAGTAAGTTTCTTAGTCTAAACACTTAAGAAATTACAAATGCTTTTCACCTCTTAGTAAGATGAAGTAAAAATGGACACATTAACAAATCCAAATAACATATAAAACATATGCCCAAATATGTAGGAAGACTTGAGTCGACCAATGTGCTCTAAAACCTGGAACTTTCACGCGGTGAGAATTTTATGGGTTCTTTGATCTTTCACTTAACAGTAATTGTAAAAGACATTTACCCAAGTAATTCTAGAAATATGTGCAGCCAAAGAATGATGCATTCAACCATAAACTATTTCATATATTTAACTATGTAGAAATAGCAAAGCATTACAAACTTGTCGGTGGAGACTTCTGGGTCTAAACTTGTCGGTCCAGACTTGTCCTTTTACAGAGGTTCTACTCTTCCACTGAATCACTTACACAGAAGCTTGAGCTTCAACTTCTCTTTTCTCACCCGAAGTTCTCTCTAGTGTCTAATGTGTGTAATGTCTCTTGACTCTCTAACCTAATTTATAATTTGCTTCTTCTATTTATAAGCAACCTAAAGATTGCTTCTACATGGGTTGACTCACGCACCATTAAAGACTGTAATAACTATCTACCTAACAGCTTAGCTTCAGAAATAAATTCGACTCATTTACATTGCTGAATCATGAACTCTTCCCTCTTGTGAGACTGATAGACAAGATCTTTACTTGTACAACAGAGTCGGGTGAGAGTCAGATACAGATCTGCTAGTAATTACATTTTTCAACATTTAGGAGATTTTCTTTGAGAGATGAAAACAACTCTAACCGATTCAAAGCTTATAAAGTATCTTTGGAGCACATTCTCGACTATGGATTCACACACTCTTATATGGTAATGGCTAAAACCATTAGCGAATTAGATCTGGAGTGTTTTGAGGCTCCGATTCCGTTAGAGCATCCATGGTGGTAGAGCTTACACACCAGCCAAATTGTTTTGAAAGAGATAATGAATTCATCAGACAAGGCTGCTTTTATCTAAGTAGGTCATGCATACCCTTTGTCGTTTTAAAATCATAAAAATCCCGAAGAACCTGCCTACAGGAATATGAATTCTACAAACTGCTACTAAGGGGAATAGTCCAGAACCTGCCTACAGGAATATGAATTCTGTGAATGCATTACACTCCGCCTACCTACCAAAAACTAAATAGACTATGGCCCTAAGAGAAAAACGCGGCTTGTATTTAATCACACTGGGCATGACATAACTCTGGGGCTCTGTGCATCTAATATCTGTAGTAAATGAAGAGAGTCTAGTAGACGTTGAATTAAATCCAGAGTTATGTCATGCCCAGATGATGGCTTATGGACCTGCTGAAACGAGATCTAGGGCTCCAAATGAAAAAAAGAGAACAACTAATATCAATATTGAACGAAGCATTGAAAGATTCAAGGACCCCATTTATCCGTTGTTTGCAGGGGTAGATATGTTTATCAATGTTCCTGTAAAAGAAGTGATCCCAACCAGATTACAACCAGTAAAAGAAGTGATCCCCATGATACGATTTTGTAAGGAGAATGTTTAAACATATGGCAAAATAGGTTGTGTATCCATGCCATGAAATTTCTTCCCACAGAGGGCCTTTGAGGCTAGCATCCCTAAACGAAGCGTCCACCTCGGATCTGACTGGATCTATGTTTTAGAATCTATTTTCTGCTGCAGATTGATAGTCTGCTGAGGGATGCATTCTCGGAACCTTCCTTGGAAGTGCAAGCAGGGGTCTCAGAGACGACAGAGATACCTTCCCGGCTTCAAAATTATTTTGTACAAATCCACTCAAAATTAACATTATCATTGGAAATGAAGATAGAGCATACTAGTGAAGCCATTGTTATGTCGAACATATTGATATCTGCCTGATACCCATTAAACCATTGATGGAACTGATCAATTGACTGCATATAAAATATTATTCAATGGATTATGATTTTTTTATCAAAACAATTCGTGTGGCTGAGCAAAAGCCTCATGCAAAACCCCAAATCCTTTTATCTTATAAAATCAGGTTTTGTAAGGAAATAGTCATTTTAGAAACTAAAACCAACTATAAGTCTAATTTTATCTTAAAAGTTGTCTTAACCATTTTAAGAAAATTCTTATTAGATATTAAAAACAATATCTTAATTTTATCTTTAAAAAATATCTTAAACAACCTCACTGTAACAAACCACCAACAATTTTTGTCTTGTTTTTCAGTCATAATTTTCTCCTTGGCAGATCCGGTGAGTAGAGTCGAAGATTATCTACCTAACCTGTTCAGCAATCCGATCATGTTTCACTGCCAGTGTTAAAGCAATTAGTGGACTGTCTATCCATCTAAACTTCAAGTAGGAGTCTAGGAAGGTGATAATGGTTTTATACAACGATTATTTTTATACACCCTGTTTATCGCCTAAATCGCATGGAAAATAATATACATGTAACTGCTCTATTTTTATGCAAGATATATACACTATAATTTTTTAGAAGTGTGCCGGTTTCATAAACCTAAGCATTTGTTCTTGTTTTATGTGTCAAACAGACTAGATGTATGGGGTTTAAGCACAAGTACTTTTCTTTATTTAAAAGAAACGAAAGAGTGGGTGATGGTCTCGTTTATCTCACATTTAAGATGGCATTTTATGCATTCAATATTGAATTTTATTGTATATGTTCACTATATTGAAATTATATTTGTTTAAGTTGCTTGAACAATACATTATTAAGTTAATATATGTTGATTGCTGTCATATCAATAATTAAATAAATAGAGAATTTAAACGGCATAGGATTGATATTTGAGTAAGTATGGTTGGTGACATGGTTACAATCTTTTATATATTTGAAATATATACAATTTGTTTTTGTATTTTATACTTTTGAAAAAAAGGCTTGGCTTCTATATTAGAATTGAAGTTATCTAAGGTTTTCTATGAATAATTGGGTTTGTTGTAAAGTAGTATGTCATACTATGTTTAAAAGGAATTACATCTTATTGATTATGTTATATTAAAGGCATAATTAAAAGGAATCACATCTTATTAATTATGTTATATTAAAGACATAATTAAAATTTGGGATACATTAGATGATTTAAATTATCAATTCATGAAATATAAATATAAATGTTTAAAAAGTTCAAAATAATACATGGAGTAAAATATGTGCGATGAAATAAAGGAGTATTGAATTTTTTATTTTTGTACACATATTATGTTTTATGCATTTCCGAAATGATTATTTGCATAACTGTTTTGAATAATACGTGTTATAATGTAAATAATATATTTTGGTAAAGTGGATAAGTTCGATTAAAAAGAATCACATAATTTCTAACATTGTTGGCTAAGAAAGTGTTTTTTATTCTTTTTCAGATTTAGTAAAAATTTGTTTATTACACCCGGTGATACATGGCTCTATCGAAAAGGTTTCGATCATAACATTCTTATTTTATCAACAAGTTCCACCTCATAATTATTTGGTGGCTCTAAACCCATTAAAATGGAATATATGGTTTAAAAATCAAGGAAATGTACACCAGAATAGGATGGCATGGCATGACCACGCATTAAAATAAGAGAGGCTGTGATGCCATTTCTACAAGCTAGTATAGACTTAAAACTTTTCAACGAATAAGCTAGCTATGGAGCAAACTTCCCTCCATCTGACGGAGGAGGAGCAAAGTCAACGTTGACTTTGCTCGGTCCAATGGAGGGAGATTTGCTCCATAGCTAGCCCACGCCTTCAACTTATCTTTCGAGTAGTGGCTAAATCTGTACCATAATCAGTGTCACTCGCGAATTATACGGCTGAACAAAGAAACATACGGATATCCTGTAGAACTTAGTAAAATTTGTAAAAGTCATACATGTTTCGGAGAATACTATTTCATAAGATCAGACATGTAGGCGTGAATCGAGATAAAAGTTTTCATTCCGGTATCAAATAATTGAAGAAAGACAGAAATCCGGAGAAAACTTTTTCCCATAAATGAGATTTGTGGGTGTGAACAAATTGCAATATCTAAGTATTAGTGGGCGTCGTACTTTCACTTGTCCAATCTTGGGGGTGTTAGGTTTCGATAAATGCTAGTGAGTTGTAAACGACACCCACGTTGGCATCGTAGTACTGTACCTCATATTGATTCTCGACAGATAATGATCTACGTTTCGTCCAGTTTGAATATATATATAAAGAGAGGGTTATTTGTTTTTTAAATAAATGAAAAATATATGTTTTTCCACCTATCCAATCTTGGGGGTGTTAAGTTACGATAAATGGTAGTGAGCTGTAAACGACACCCACATTGGCATCGTAGTACTGTACCTCATATTGATTCTCGACAGATAATGATCTATGTTTTGTCTAGTTTGAATATATATATATATATATATATATATATATATATATATAAAGAGAGAGAAAGGGAGGGTTCATTTTGTTTTTTAAATAAATGAAAAATATATGTNTTGTTTTTTAAATAAATGAAAAATATATGTTTTCTTTTTAATAATTAAAGAATAGTGAGAAGAAAGACAAGTGGGGAAAGTTACTCATTGTAAACTCAAGTGATGCAAAAATCAGGTCAAGATTTCTTGTGGAGTGCTAAAGAACACCACTCTCATAAATGGGCAAATCCTATGGTTTAAGTTAAGCGCATAGTTTATTTCATAGGGATAGTGTATTTGTATAATATAGTTAGGGCTTTTCTTTGCGTGTCTTAGTCTAGACCCTTGGAAGTTTCTCTAGTAGGGAGAGACTCCCTCCTCAAAGCACCTGAAATGAATAAGTGGTTTATGCATTAAGACCATAAACCCATTCTCCTAACATTGTAATAGAGTTTAACACATATTCTAAAACATAACCATTAAGTACACCAACTATAACTGACGTTAAATAAACATAACTTCCCTTGCCGACTTGACAAGAGGTAAACCAGTTCATTTTAATGGTAACTTGTTTTGTTAAAATTGTCGTAACTAAGTATTCTTGTTCAATAGGTAAAGCGCTAACTCAAATAAAATATTAAATAAATGGGTTCGTATGGTTTAGTTACATTATGTAATTGCAGTTATCCCTTTGAATATTTTGTTTTTTTTTATGAAATTTGGAGATGTTACATGTGATACCAGAGCGAGTTTCCAAACACTAGGCCTAAAGATTGGTTCACTCGCATACAAAACAGAAAAACAAAAATAGTCGCTATATTTTAAATTTATTTATGTACAGAAATATAAAATTGTATTTTGCAGAAAATGGAAGGAATAGAAGCATCTGCAGAAGATGGATCGCATCATAATAATCCAGAAAGCATATATGTGGAATTAAATAATCAACCATCAGAATTGCTTCAAACTGTAAAAGATTTAAGAGTTGAGGTACAAACTGTAAAGGAAGATAATGAGAGAATCTTAAGAGCTCACATGAAACTAAGTCAAATTTTACTGGATAAAATAAAAAACAAAGGCAAGGATAAAAAAAAGGAACATGGAACTGAATCTCGAACAGTATCATATAAATGTTAATGTAAGAACTTAAAAGTTTATGATAGTGAAAGTAAATATTCTTGAGGAATTAAAGTAAGGTTGCATAAAGAAAAGTATAAATACTCTAGTGAAAGTAGTGATAGCGAGAGTGGTCCTAAAAAGATGAAGTATAAACCTTATTAATAAATCTCTCGATAATTTAAAAAGATAAAACCTCCTATGTTTAATGGAGAAGTGGAAAAGGGCAAAGAAGCCGAGGCTTGGCTATTAGGTATGAAAAAATACTTTCATATTTATAACTAATCAGATAGACTCAAAGCCCAGATGACTATCTATAACATAACTAGAAAGGCTGACATTTGGTGGCATGACATAAAAAGAGTACAAAACCTTAAATAAAAATATGTAACCTGGAGAATATTTAAAAAATACTTCAAAAGTAAATTCATATTTGAACAGTATTATGAAGAAATAGCTAAAGAGTTTTATGAACTTAGACTAGGATTAATGTCAATGAAAGAATTAAGCAAATTTTTTTTAAGTTTATTAAGATATGTAGCCTATATAATTGACAAAAGAAATCTAAATGATACAGAGGTTTTTGAGATGTTTGCCTAGTAGTTTCAAGGACATAGTTGAATATGATAATCGAGAGGCCCTTGAAAAGGTACTGAGAAAAGATAACTTCTGTTATGAACTTGAAGTAAAAATAAGAAAGAAATTATACTTAACTCGAAAAATAAGAGAACAAGTAACTTTGATGAGAGAAGAAAAGGTTTTAAGACTAATAAAAGATTCAGAAATAATTCTTAGAATTTTTGTAAGAATAATTATCAAGGAACAGATTTTAAAGGTAAAACACAACAAAACATTACAACACCAAAAGACAGACACATTCCTAATAATTATGTTAAAAACAATGAACATAAAGAACATGTAAAGTGATGAGAATTTCAGGGACCTCACTATGCAAAGGACTATCTAAACTAAAGGAGAAATAACAATAATGTACATGCCATTTAGGAGGAATAAATGGTTGGTGAGGTAGCAAATGAAATGCCCAGAATTAATGCATCATTGGAGAATCGACAGATGATCATCAAACCCCCATGGTGGGAATACAAGGTATGATACAAAACAAGCCTTTTCCTATTTTTATTGACCTAGGTGAGAGTTTAAGCTATGTGTCACCTACTATAGCAGAAAAATGAAATTTACATTTGAATAAGTTTGAAAAGTCTTGGTTGGGTCAGTTAGCTACATGAACTAAAATAAAGGTATTTAGTTATGTTGACAACTATGAAATGTTTACGAGTCAATTCAAAACTCAAGTAAAGATAAATATATTATCGTTAGGGTCTTATGATGTTTTAATAAGTATGGACTGGCTGGAAAAACATCAAGTAGTTTTAAATTGTTTTGAGAAAACATTGACTTTCTTAGATGATAAAAGAAAAAGGGTTACAATCAAAGCGATACCTACAAATGTTTTTGTTAGACAAATCTCAGCATCACAAATGGAAAAGACTGTATGGAAAGGGTGTAAATTTTTTTTTGTACATATAATAAATAACGAACACATGGATAAAGAAGATAAGCTTAAATTCGACGATATTCTAATCTTAGAAGAATTGTGAGATGTTTTCCCTTAAGAGATTCGACGATTACCTCCAAAGAGAGAATTAGATTTTACTATTGAGTTAGTACGATAAGTCGTACCTAATTCAAGTACTCCTTATCGAATGAACATATTAGAACTTAATGAATTAAAACTATAACTACAAGAACTATAAATAAAAATTATATACGACCAAGTGTATCTCCTTGGGGAGCACCTATTTTATTTGTTAAAAAAAATGTGGTACATTACGTTTATGTATAGATTACTCTCAGTTAAACAAAACCACAATTAAAAATAGATATCATTTTCCCCGCATTAATGATATTTTTATCACATACATGGAGCAACGATATTTTCAAAAATAGACTTGAGATCTGGATATCATCAAGTAAAAATTAAAGGAAAAGATATTTTTAAAACTGCTTCCAGAACTGATATAGGAATTGTGAGTTTATATTTATGCCCTTTGGGCTAACGAATGCTCCAACAACTTTTATGTGTTTAATGAATAGTGTCTTAAGTAAATACTTAGATAAATTCATAGTCATATTTATAGAAGACATATTGATTTATTCAGAAACGAAAGAGGAACATGATGAACACTTACAGATAATACTACAGGTTCTAAGAGAACATAAATTGTATGCTAAATTCAGTAAATGCAAATTCTTTAAAGATAAAATACAAAATCTAGGTCATGTGATATCCAAGGAAGGAATATTAGTAGATCCAAATAAGATAAAAGCAATAATGGAATGGCTTGTTCTAACATATATATTGGATGTACGATCATTCATGGGAATTACGAGTTATTACCAGAAATTCATAAAAGGATTCTCAAAGATCGCGAATCCCATGACATCCTTGTAGCAAAAAAGAAAAAATATTTTTATGAGATTAAAAGTGTAAAGAAATTTTTAATAAATTAAAAGAATTGTTAACTACTGCACTTATATTAAAAATAACAGATCCAAACAAGGATTTTGATGTGTGCACTAATGCACGCAATGAAGGTTTGGGTGGAGTACTAACACAAGATGGTCACACAAATAGCTTATGAATCAAGGAAGTTGAAAACACATGAAAAGAATTATGCCACTTATGATTTAGAGCCGCGTGCCATATTACATGCTCTAAAAATGTGGCACCGTCATCTAATTGGTAAAATATTTCTATTAATGTATGATAACATAAGCTTGAAATATTTGTTTGATCAACAAAATATGAATGCAAGGAAAGCTAGATGGTTAGCTTTCCTTAGTGAAAACAATTTCAAGATCAAACACATCAAGGGAAATGAAAACAAAGTGGTTGATTCCTTAAGAATAAATGCAAGAATGAATTTTATAGCTGACATTAGTAGCTACAAAATAGAATTAGATGATAAATTGGAGGAAGGACTAAAAATGGACAAGGAATACCAGAATATAAGAGAGAAAGTAGCAGATACTGAATATGAAAATACAAAAAAAGATTTCAGTTTAAATGAAAAAGGCTTAATGTTGTATAAAAATGTACTTTATGTACCTAGCATATGAGCAATTAAATTGTTAATTTTAAATGAAGTACATAAATGTCCTTATTCTGAACATCTAGGGTATCAAAAGATGATAACAATGCTAAGAAAAGATTATTTCTGACCTAATACAAAGAATCACTTTGTTGAATATATAGCTAGGTGTATAGAATGCCAACAAGTTAAAGCTAAGCATTGACACCAGTAGGTCTTTTACAACCACTCCTAATTCGAGATTGGAAATATCAGTCTTGATTTTATAAATGGATTACCTAAAAATCATAAGAAAAATGATTCTATAACGGTAGTGGTAGACAAGCTAAGCAAGGAAGCATATTTTATACCTATTAAAACTACTTATAAGGTTGTTAACATTGTTGACATATTTATGAAATAATTTTTTCGATTGCACGGAATTCTGAAGGTAATAATTTTTTACAGAGATCCTAAGTTTATTGGTAATTTTTGGAAGTCATTGTTTAAAGAACCAGATACTAAATTATATTTCAGTACTTCTTATCATCCACAAATACTTGGAAAAACTGAAAGAGTATATCAAGTTCTAGAGGATATGTTAAGGATGTATGTTAGAGATCATCCAAAGAAATGGGAAGATAATTTGCACTTAGTCGAGTTTGCATATAATAATCACTATGAGGCTTCAACTAAACTTAGTCCTTTTGAAATATTGTAGGGTCGAAAATGTAATACTCCCATTTCATGGAGCAATGCAATTGAGAGATTGATGTTAGGATTTGGATTGTTGAAAGGACTGGAACTAACATTGAAACATGTACAGATAAATCTAAAAACTGCACATGACAGACAAAAGAGTCATGCAAACCTTAAAATATTTTAGAAATAATTCCAAGTAGGTGAGCATGCATTTGTCAAGGTAAAACCTAGAAACAACTCATTTAAGTTGGGAAGTTGTGCTAAATTAGAACCCATGTATTGTGGACCGTTTGAAATATTAGCAAGAGGTTCATGAGTGGCTTATCAGTTAGCTCAGCCACCTAATCTTAGAATACATAAGGTATTTCATATTTTCATATTAAAAAAGTATGTGCGTGATACTACTCATGTAATTGATTGGAATGTTATTCAGCTAGAACCTGAAGGATATTTTCAGGTGGATTTGGACTGTATTCTCGATAGGAGGAAAAATTTTCTCCAAAATCCCACCATTGTATAGGTAAAAGTGAAAATGAAGGAACTTAGTCCAGATGAAGCAATGTGGGAATTGGAGAGTCTTATGCGGGAGGCATATCCAATTTTGTTCCAGGAAGACACGAAAGAAACTTAAGCAACATCAAGGAGGATGTTGAACTTAAGAGGGGGTGTTTGTAACCTACCTAGAACTAAAAAATAAATATTTTTATTTATTTGAGAAAATATTATGTTAAAAGTTATTGTAAAGTTTTTATGACCAGGGATGGTTAAGGATGACTGTAATTGAATATTTTATTCATTTAAATAATTAAATGAAGAGACACCTATCCAAAGAATAATGTTGAAGAGTGTTCACTGACCCAAAAGGAGGAATGAATAGTTGTAGAAGGATAAATGACCAATGGCAACACTAGCATTTCAGTTTTTAGTTGTTGCAGAAAGAAAAATACCTAAAAGTATGATCATGTCTCCTAAGAAGAGGAACTGACCAGGTGGATCATTTAAATACAAAACTGACCCAGAGACCTAGGAAATCTTATAAATACCATCGAATTGAGCAGGAGGCTCGTTACATTCTATTCCAATTGATTAGACCCTTTTGAACTACTGCAAACTGAAAAGTTCAGGCACATAAGAGGAATTCACTGAGGGGATAGCTAAAGTGAAATTGCTTAGAGTTAAGTCTGGGTGTGAGTTGCTAAGCTACATATATTTCTATATGGGCTATTATACAACATCTTCATCCTTGTGGTTCAGTGAACAACCTCGGGGGTCCTAAAGCATGTGATCTTTGATGCTTTAAGGAGAAGGTTGGGAGCAATGGTCTTCTTTGGGTGGTTGTACCCATTATACAGTGATTCAGGTTCTAAGATGTTTTGTTTATTATCTGTGATTTTTTTCTATATCTGTATCGAAATTTTTTCTAAATGTTGATGGATTCTATTTAAAATAGAATATGTTTTTAAATTAGAACATGTTAGAAAGATCATAGTTATGTATATTGTTAAATGAAGTATGCCATAGTTTTTATAGAGTGTAATGGAAACTGTGAAATAACGTAACTGCTTTGTAAAATAAAATCTGTAAATGTTTTTATATGATGTTATAAACAGTTATGAGTTCATTATACTAATTTTATTTAAGTTTCAATCATTTATAGTCATATATTATGATAACCGTTGGTAAGTAAACAATGAATTCATTTCATCTAGTTCTTAATTAATATACTTCTATATCAAATTAAAATTACTAATTTTTCAAACGGAGTTTGAAACCCTCAATAGACAACACTTATTTCTTATTATAAGTGGGTTCACCTAGGTAGTATATTATTATTATATTCTTTACTAGCTCTCTATCCATTAAACAAATTTTAGGATTAGAGTTATAATGAAAATAAAACTTTCATTGGATCCGAAAGGATTAGGTTTACACAGAAGTTAAAACTATGGTTTAAAAGAATCACACAAAACTTATACATGAATCGATTTAACCATAAAAAAATTATTATCAAGTATATATATATATATATATATATATATATATATATATATATANATAGGTGTAGCCCTGTTTCACGAGCTAAGTAGTAAGAGAGATATATTTTATCCAAACACTTATTATAAAATATAAATAACTGAGAGAAATAAACCCTTTACCGAAAATGATAGGTCGAGGGTTCAAACCCCATATACTTATATATACAACTCTTCAAAGTCAAAAGGTCCTTTGTTCCTATAACAAGGGTTTTTTTTAAAGAAAATATAAAATCATTAAAATAAAATCTATTCTAATACACAATAGCCTCATGGATTCATGGTTTATCCAACCATTTAAATGCTATCTCAAAAAATTAACTTAAATAATGTCGAATTCATAATGGTCTTACGGCTTAAGTCCCCATCATTGTGAGTGAAGTAATCAATGTATTAACGGAATCTAATAACTCATGTAGAAGTGAAATTAGTTCTTATTTATTCTTCACAACCAGATAGAAACAAAGTTTTTTTTTTTAACTAGGGGAATCGACAACTCGAAAAGGGCTGGTACTTGCGTGACACAGGGTCCATGGACCCAATCCCACTACCAATGTAACCCTAGGTGCATCCATGGGTCCCGAACCATGGCACACAGGTAAATTTGGGGGGATTTTAACATGAGTCCTTCCATTTACAACCAATTTCAACAATTCCACTTTACCACTTGCTTTACAACGCCCCCCCCCCTTCCCACCCCCCCCACGGGCCATATAGAAACAAAGTTAATGATAGACAAAACCTCGATTTTTTTGTCAACAAAACAGCCTTAGGGCTTAAGCCTTTTATATCACAAATCTCTTTTCGAAGAAATACCCTAATTTATTTCCTAAAACATAACTTATAATAAGAAAACCACAACTCGAGTAATGTAAATAGAGAAACAACATGAAATATCCAGAGTACCATTTTGACAACTCGGTGGCTTCATGACCTTATCCTCTACTTAATACATACAGTATTGAAACCCCATATTAGAGAAGTAAACCACAAATCAATAACGAGAGTAGAAACCAAACTATCATATTATAGAAAAAATGTAGTTACGGAGTTATAATCACCCAACGAGAATGATTCTATTTCAATTTAAAGCATTTTTGCAAAGCCCTATAAGAATTAGAATCTACATTACAACTAAACAATACATTATAATCCCCTTTGGAATACCCTGCCGAAGGGAGATTTTTTTTATAAAAAAAAAAGTGCAATAGGGTCGAACAATCACAAGGCTTACCAAGTTTTTCAATAGAAGGAAACACTTGAACAATTCCATTCCATGAGTAGGCTGGCCCAGCCTTAGAGCCACAGAGCCACAACCAACGAATCCATAAAGAGAAATGAATGTGGGTATCAGGTATTACTATACCACACACCATCACCATGAAGACCGAATGTATTTTTAACACACAAACCCCAACAAGAACATCTGCAAGAAACATGCAAAGGCGAGTATTCAGTTTCAAGGTGTGTACAAAAATAACGAAGAATATTAACCCAACCCAAAGGACATATCTAATGTAGAGGAAACATTGAAAACAAAGACCACGATACGAACATTGTCACCAACATTACAACTTTGTTAAATGAGAGCCACCTGACAAATTTTACTGGTGCAGACACAAGGTTAAATGGTGTTGAGGGCCGAGAGCCTTGACTCCTCCACCAACGATTACATAGTAAAGAAACAAAATAACCTAGTGTGGAGACCAAGTAACACAGTGTAGGAGCATTAAATGCATAATCGAGGCCCATTAAACCCTTAGGGTTTTTGAAGTGACAAATAAAGTTCTTACAAGCTGGAGACCATGATCCATCACTTGGCCCTCTTTAATGGCACCTGGTGTTTAATATTTCAAGCCCAATGGATGCCATAGTATAAGGTTCTATATGCCTTGTATGAAGAACTATGGTTTAAGTCAAGCGCATGGTTTCTTGCTTTGGGATAGTGCCATTTTGCATAGTATAGTTAGGGACTATCTTTGTGTGTCTTAGTGTAGACCCTTGGAAGTTCCCATAGTAGGGCGAGATTCCCTCCTCAAATCACATGAAATGAATAAGTGGTTTACACATTAGCTTCAAAGCTAAGTAAGACCATAAACCCATTCTCCTAGCATCGTAATAGAGTTTAACAAATATTCTAAAACTTAACCAGCAAATACACCAACTATAACTGACATTAAATAAACATAACTTCCTTTGACGACTTGACAAAAAGTCAACCCATTTAGGTCAATGGTAAGTTGTTTTGTTAAAATTGTCATAACTAAGTCTTCTTATTGAATACGTATAGTGCTAACTCAAATAAAATATTAGATGAATGGGTTAGTATGGTTTAGTTACATTATGTAATTGAAGTTATACCTTTGAATACTTCTTTTTTTATGAAATTTGGAGATGTTACACTAGTGTTGCAGTTGCATAGATTGTAAATTGATATGCCTTAGTTACATTATGGTTTCATTTACATTTTCATTGTAGTTGATATCACATGGAATACTCCTCATATGAACTCTCGTTCTTTTTTTGTGTAGGTTTTGGGACTTCGAAAGTCCTTTGTAATGTTTTAGCGAGGAAATTGGGTTGACTTGTGCAAATAGTGGTAATCCCATGCGGAAGGGACTTTTACCCATTTTCTTGGCATTTTACACAGTAGCAGGGTTTCTATGTTGCGAAGCTGTAAACAACCACCGTGTTGGGTTTCGCTTCGGTCTGGGAAAATGATGTTTGTAAAGATTTTAGTTTTAATAGCCTGTAGATTTGGGTTTGGGAACACTTGGTCTATTTGGGCATTTTATTCCATGATGCGACTGTATGACCTTCGTGGCTCTGTAATGGATAAAAGTGGTGGTATTTGATTAAAATGATTTGGATTTGTGTTTTCTTTTGTTTTCTACAAGCTCTGTGATTTTAATGGATGAATTTATAAGTTTTCAGTGCCATTTCTTTACAATGCCACGACGATACAACTATTTTGGTATTGTTATTTGACTATGGAATTATCATGGGTGTTTAACCCTTGCCACAATTTATTTAATTGATTCGTAATTTATATGGATGTTTCTCTGTTAATGGATTTATTTGGTTTTAATGTAGATAAATTACCTCTATTATTTGATGACAATGCAAAGCCCTTGATTCGTATGGTATTTTTTTTCATTGGATAATTCCCAGTCTGTGTGTTTGTTTTTAAATGGAAGAGTTTCATAGGTTTTTGAAGACATCCTAGCTCTGTCTATAAAAATGGATATGATGCGTTGGCTATTTTTTTTAAATGCGGTTGTAATGGATTGGCCTAAGCCTTTCTCATAGAGTGCATCCTATGTGTTGAGGTTATAATTTAATTTATTTATGTTACTTTGTTTAATGGATGATGCGGTTTTTATGCTTGGTTAAAAGTATAGCGTGTTCTTGCTCCCAACCATGACCTCATTCAATTCGATCCTTCGTCGATCATTCGACGTGGTTTAATGTTTATTTAATGTTGTGTATGTTGGTAAGCATTGTAAATAGATTTATATGTCTTCTATAATAAGCCAGAGCTTATGGGTTTCGACCTTTGGTTGCGTGGGTTAATTGACTGTCATATTTGTTTACCATTTGGTTAATGATAGGTATACGTTTTTGATAGATGAGATATGTTTTAATGTTGTTATTCATTTAATAAATGGTTAAAAATCTATTGCTACTGCAACCACCACCCCAAAATTTTGTGATTTTGGCCACCCCCCTTTAATTTCTTAGCTTTTAAGATTCTTTGTTAGATTTTTCCCTCTAAAGAATTTTTATGACTTAGTCAAATTTTTTGCACTATTTTGAAAGTCCTCTATTTGAAGTTTTGAAACTCATATTTCTTATATGACACATCAGGTGAATTCATTGAGTGGATACAATGCATTGGAGAAGTCATATTTTTTGCTCGTTTATTGCCTACTATTTTACTTGTGGAAATTGTTTTCAAGTTTGTTGGTACATCGGCTGCACTCAGGTTTTTGAACAAGTCCTCTCGAGTAGGATTTACCTTTCTTGATGGTAGTTTGTTTACAACTTTCACTTAATCTTTCTCACATCATCTCATTAACTTTGTCCGATGCGTTGTGCCATTTTTAATATTCGAGCCGACAAGATCAAGAGGTTTTTGTTTTCTTTGTCGGCAACCGCATGTCGAATTTTTTTTGTAAGATTTCCGACGGGTCTGTTGGGGAATTTTTCACCAATGCCATCGGTAGGACTTAGCTTTTTTAACTGATGCACTCGGTCATGCTCGTCATTTGCAACCGATCACCTTTAGGGTTTTTCAGTGGATAGATTCCAGGGAGTTTTTATTGAGTTACCACAACAACAATCAGATGAACTCTAGTTGTAGAGCTGATACCTTCGTCGAAAAAAATTTATTTTTTTTTCGACAAGATTTTAAAGGGCTTGTTGATAAGTTTACCATCGGTATGAGAGTCAATTGTGATATGATTATGTTGGATCCTCTCCTGAAGTTCACCCGACACTGTCAATATCGTTGTTTGGTTTTTGATGATATTTTTCGATAGAGTTTTAACCTTGGTGCTAAACCGACGTTTACCCTTGGTCACTATCTTTCGAATTTAGTGTGGTTTATAGCACTTTTCTATATAAACCTAAGAAGGGTTGTTTTATGGTCATTTCCATTTTCCATTTTGAGCATTTGTTTTAACCACCATTGGATCACTTGATTTTTCTTTTTCATTGGATCATGCCAAGATGTCGAGAGCCAACATGATTTTCACTAATTGTGCGAATTTTTTTCACCAACCATAAAGTCAAGCCTACCATGTAGGATTCAAGACTTATCTTTCTTTATGTTCTTGCTAATTTTTAATTGGGTGTCCGTCAAGGTCTTATATGGAGTTAGGGTTTTGCTTTAGGTCTCTACTTTTTTTTTGTCTCATCTAAACTTATAAGAGAGTTGGTTTTTTCATACTCACAAACCAAATAAGTTTCTTTCCCGTGAGTCATCTCACATCATGAGTCCTGATCTTAGGCCAGGGGGGGTTTCTTACCTTCTTTGCCTTACCCACCCTCATTGCTCAGTTTGAGCATTGGGATGTGAGGTTTTTTCATTGGAAAGGAAGCCGATCGAGCATTTCACTAATGAAGACACCTCTGGTTAAGGCTATTATGCCACCAAAGGATGGGGTTTCATAGTTGGATAAGGAAAGATTTAAGGTTATGCCATGCTATGATTTCATGATAGTCTTTTGCTATGTAGATCCATTAAGAATTTGCAATGTGTTCTGTATTTTCTATAAGGAGAATCCCTGACACATTTTGTCATAATCTCAAGCCTATAAGAAAGCCGCATGTGATATTTGTTTTCCAAAGCCTGAGGGTTAGAACCCATGTGTGATGAAGTTTGCTGATGTTTTCGAAGATGATCTAGTAAAGACATTTTATTAAGTTTTCTTAGCCCTGTCCATCATTCTGCATATTTGACAATAGTAGTACATCTTTGTATCTCATCGGTAATGCATGCAGTCTGCTAGACCATGATATCTTTTAATATAGTCTTTTGTAGGTTTGTTTTGTAGCTTCCGTCTTTATATAACATCATGACCAAGAAAGGGAAGAAGAAGGATTAGACTGCCGAGGGTGATCCAGAGGTAGAAGTTATATCCAAGTGTGAAATCATCTATGAATATACAAAGGCTATCATAGGGATTGAACCTGAATTCAGATGGGGCCAAACCTACTAGATGATTAAGGACAAGAATGTTCTAGATGTGGGTTTAGAGGACATACCATTGTATTGAAATATCAAAAGGTTTTCCATTACAAAAGTGGCCACATGCCTTGAGCTATTCATGTGCTCTAAATTTATTGGTTGAATTCTCTCTCAGATGGATGCGCCCACCTTGGTTTTGAACAACACACAAAAGAATGCTTTCACCTCTTTCAACCCTGCATACATTGCCAAAACTTGCAAGTTATCGACAACCCAGGTTTTCATGGTGAAAAAATGGATTAAGGATTTGAATATGGATGTATTTGACTATGCTAAGAATATAGTGGTGACCAAGAAGCAGTTTTGATATAAATTTTCAGGAGAATATGAGACTACTAACCTACGCACCCCTTACCATCTCATATCATTGATATTGAACCATATTTTTGGTTGAGCAAATAGCAAGCTATACAAGATAATATGGATTCCAATAATATATTATGTAGCCATGAAAGTTACGATATTTAATTGGACAGACATCGTGGTGAGTATCCTGTCATCTTGCATAGCTGCAGCCCTAGGGGGTCTGACCCAAAGAAAATATGAGTTTTACATGGTCTCTTTCTGGATCGATTGCATCATGTGCACTCATCCTTTCCCAAAGTATACATGTGAGTGGAATCCAACCCGAAATCCTATGGTACTCAACATACCCACGTTTTGGGCACATAGATATTACAGTTTCTGCCAAGATATATGCGAAGATTTTATGATACCATTATATGGATTGATTTTTATAGAAGAGTGTAACTGCATGTTTGAGGAAGCATTGAAGGTTGTAGGTGAATATGGGGATTTATTCTTATCCAAGGAAGGTTTGTACTTAAGGATGTATAGAGTATCAATATCTCCTTCCTTGCTCCCCAAGTACGCAACTGATTATGTTATTCACAAAGAGGCAATGAGGAAACTATACATAGATGGAATCAGAAACTTCATGTTTTACAGTAAGAAGGTTATCTATCCACTGCTACTATTTTGGATTTGTAGTTATAATTTTTCCAAGGTAAATAATGCTCTAGAGTTTGTTAAAGAACAGGAAAAATTCCATTTTGGAGAGAAGAACTTTCATAGAAATGATGCATGGGAAAAAGTGTCAAAATATTGTGCGCCAGTAGGGGTGCACTTTCAATATGTACATCAGTTTGATAAAGAGGAATAGGTATAGAAAAATGCATGTAACATGACCTCCTTGAACAAAATATTCAATAATAATATCACAATCACAAGAGGCAAAGGTAATAGAAGTCGCACCTCCGAACAACAGACACGAGATAAACATTAGAGGAAATTTCAACTCAAAATGGGCCTCCTAAGGAAAATTAATAAAATAATAGTTAAAATAATAAAATAATATTTATTAATTTTGGATAAGAAAAGAAAAAAGTATTTTTTTGTTCATATTTTCGACATATCTCCTTGTGCTTTTACTCAAATTTCGATTGGGATAGCTCATTGGATGTGGAATGAAATTCCCCATCCAACGAGTACCCACTGGGCATACTTTTGACAGGACCCGCTACCCCAAAAACAAGAAATACCTACAAACATGTGATGATTATGTCATCATCACATTTTTTTAGGTATTTCTTGTTTTTGGGGTAGCGGGGCCCGTCAAAAGTATTTCAAGTGAGTACTCATTGTATGTAGAATTTAATTCCACATCCAATGAGCTCTCTTGATCGAAATTTTGGTAAAAGCACACAAAGATATGTCAAAAATACGAACAAAAAAGTAGGTTTTTTATGATACCTGTCCAAAAATTTATATTAAAAAATTGTTTAAGAGGTGCTCCCTTTTTGAAGTTTAAAGCATTTTGATTGGCTAATACATGATGACATGGAATTTGTATTATTTTTGGATGGCCCATTTTAAATTGAAATTTCCTATAATGTAGGCGGCCAAGAAAAAAGAGGAGGAAGCACGAAGGTTAGTTAAGGAAGCAAAGAAATTGATAGCTAAGGAAGAACAAAGGGAAAAAGGGAAGAATATATGAGAAAAAAGGAAGAAGAAAAAGAGAGGTTGCAAAATGAGGCTGACCTAGCAAGGAGAGAGGTAGAAAAAGCTGTAGAGAAGGCTCTTGAAAAGGCTGCTGAGGAACTCAGTAGAAATGTGGAGGAAGATAAAGACCGAGAAAATATGGATCAAGACCAAGCCTACAATAATACAGTGGATTTATTCATCTCATAAAGCAATACAGTGATAGGGAACCCATCTCTTTAAGGATAACTTGGATTGATACCTTTTATTCCATCTCGAGAACAAGCTGTAGCAAACCTTGATACAATTTTTTTTTAGCTCGATAAGAAGAGAATACTAAGAAGAAAAGAAAAAATAATGAAAATGGGTGATCAGCTTGTGGCTTTCATGGTAACTGAAGAGAGAGTTATGCGTAAACCCGATTAAGACCCTCAAATTCTTGCAATGGAAAGATTAGTAGCAACTCAGGCCAATGCATTCAATGTCGATAAGATGGTCGAAGATGTTGAATAGTATAAAGGAAAGATGTTCTAGATGAAAGAGACTCCAAGGAAAGAGAGAGGAGAAGGTCATGACTTAAACATAAAATACAACGACACTTTGTTAGAATTTGAAAAAATCAGGGAAGCATACCAGATGTTGAAATCAGAAAAAAGATGCATTAACACTGCCACCTGCTAACATTGAAGAAGAAAAGAGAAAACTTGAAAGCAGGTTTTCAGAGTTGGAGGATCAAAGAGACGCGACCAATAGTAGAGTAGAAGAACTTGGCTTAGAACAACTTGTTAGAGGAACAACTCAAGGCATCCAATGGAAAGCAGCTTGACATCACTCCATTCCGTAGTCAAGCTTTCCTAATGCAAAAGAAGATACACCAAGTTCATCTAAAATTGGTCGAAGAACTATACAAAAACAAGAAAATAGAGGCCAGGCTAAAAGAAATAACAAATACATCATCAAAATTCAAGACATGAGTGTTAAAGGTTGTAGAATTGATTCAAGGTCAATTAAATTGGATGAAAACCAATAAAGTTTTGCCAAACCACTTGCCCTAGAAAATAGCAGTAGGGTTTAAAATGGAGTTGTCAATCTTAGACCTCAACAGTAAATCCATATTGAGATTTCACACCGCAATCGATAAGATTAAGGAGAGATGTAAGGAATTTTACACAAAAATGAGTGCCACACATAACAAAGGCCAAGCTTCAACAACCATGCAGATTCAAGAATACCTAGACAAAGAGAAAGATTTGAAGAATATGTGAGACAAGTTGCAAGGGGAAGAGCAAAGTATCCACAAGGTTGAAGGAATTAATGAGCAATTCATCATAACTTGGGGTTTCACAGGCCTCGGTGCATAAATTTATATTAGATGAATGGTTAATACAGACTAGACCAAGGGTAAAGGAAATCAAATATCAGCTTTCCAATCACGAATTGATTGGACACATATTAGAGCTAGTGGACTACTGAGTCATAACTGTTGAATCTCGTGGATAGGGAATCTTCATTAAATGATCAGTTGGGACCTCTTAAATTTGTCTTATTCACTCATGGAATTTAATATGTAATATTTTGTATTTATTCCAATTTTCCTAGTGAGCACACTAGAGGACAAAATTTTGTAACCGAAGAGTTAGGTAAGCCAAAAAGGCTATGGTAGCTTAAAGTCATGTTGTAAAAGTATAAGTAGAAGTAGATTAGAAGAGATAGGGGACTTTTTCTAGCACACATATGATGAAACTTTTTGTAATGCGAACTACTTATTTTTATACTAAAGAGACCTCAATTTCCGCTGGAGGAAGGGCTGCATGAGCTTCAAAATGGGTTATGTGGATCACTGAATGAGAAATTATTTTTGTTTTGGTATGCTGTACAATTTGTGAGGTCGTTCTTAACTTTCTGAATTATTTTTGTGTTTATGAATGATTTCATTTTATGTTATGAATATTGTGCAACCAATGAGTAATGAATGTTTTAACTTCACAGAGCTATCTTTGGGATATTTTTTTCTGCTGTATTTATGTATTCAGAGTTTAACAGCTATCTGTAGAATTCTACATGGAAACAATACAGCACATTACTCATTATGATATAAAGTTTTCTCCTTAGGGATAGTTTATAATATTTTAGAATAGATTAGTTGTTTCTATTCTTTCGTAGAGTGATTGTGGGGTAGGACCGGTAAGATGGAGAGAATACCTACGCATCTCTACCGAGGTTCTTACCCACTATCACTTTCATTTAATATAGGCACTTATATTTCATTATAAAAGATAAATTGCATAAATGGTGGATCGGGCCACAACCAGTAAAATAGATTTAAACATTTCTTTAATTCTACAGTAGTTGGTCCACTAACCAAATGGATTCCCTATTCTAAACGATAAACGATCTAATTAGGAATGGTTATTGAGGAGAATCCCTATTGTCGGGACCTAGAATTTTTTGAGGCATCAACACGCTCTTACATGGAGTGTATGAGATTTGATCTGAAAAGGTTGATATAGCTTTATAGTTATATTTGTAGTATAGTATAATGCTATGTTTGTTAATTTAATTGCTTACTATTTTTACGTAGATATGATATATGTATTCTATGTTTTCATTTGCTGGAAAATGTAATATGCCAATACTACATTAGCTTATTGTTAAATTTTCATATGCTTAGCTAAGACATCAGTATTTCATTCATATTCATAACAAAAGCATATAAACAGGATCACTGAAAGATAGACAAGCACAACCATACAAAAGGAACACAAGGATTTATCCTGGGAAAACCCTAAAGTGAAAAACCCAACAAAAGCTTCCTGAATATAGATGCCACAAAACAATAAAAGATAAAACCAACAAGGAGATCAAAGCCTGATCCTCCTCCTTCTCCAGCTACTTCTCTTCTCCACTAATGCGCTACACAAGTGAGAGTGTGTGTGTCTCAAATGAGGAGCACCACACCTCTATTTATATTCATCCGTTCACTTGAATTAACTCATTCGACATGTAGGATCGAGTTAAATCATGTAGGGTCGAGTTACACATGTAGGCTCAAGTAACCACACTGGGGTGCTAATGACCCACCTTTACAATTAGAGGGGACTAACTCATGAATCTTATTATTTCTTCCAATTAGAAGCGTCGGGGTACAAAGTAATACAAGTGGTTCTCTCGGTAGGACCATCAGGGACCACAAAAGATACATATAGAATATTCTTCGAAGTTACAATATTTTGACACTCCCTCTTAACGAGAAGGGTATTCTACAACAACATCAACAACAACAATAGTAGGAGAGAGATATATGACATCATGAACATCAGCAGGGTAACACATCTATAAATTATTGGAAGCTTTTCAACATCATATAGTCTTTGTCTTCAATATTCGACGACAACAACTTCTTTAATCAACATCAGCAACATCTTCAACACTTTGACCTTTCGATCAGCAACATCTTTCAACAACATCTTCAGCAACATCTTCAGCACTTTGACCTTTCGATCAGCAACATATTCAGCACTTAGACCTTTCAATCAGTAGCAACATGTTCAACACTTTGATCTTTCGATCAACAACATCTTTAGCACTTTGACCTTTCGATCAGCAACATCATCTTCAACACTTTGACCTTTCGATCAGAAACATCTTCTTCAGCACTTTGGCCTTTCGATCAACAACATCTTCAGCACTTTGACCTTTCGATCAGCAACATATTTAGCACTTAGACCTTTCGATCAGTAGCAACATCTTCAGCACTTTGACCTTTCGATCAGCAACATCATCTTCGACACTTTGACCTTTCAATTGGCAACATCTTCTTCAGCATTTTGGCCTTTCGATTAGCAACAACATCATCATCATACTCTGATCTTTTGATCAGAAACATCATCATGAAAACATCATGAAAACATCATTATTATCAACACATCAACATCATCAAAACATCAACATGATCCTTCCTTTCGTAATTACGGGATCAACATGTCTGTGGTACTCAGACGATCCTTCCTGTCGGAATTACAGGATTTAGGTCTTTATGGAGTTACTAATGATCCTTCCTTTCAGAATTATAGGATCAATAGATCTGTGGAGCTCAGACGATCCTTCCTTTCGGAATTATGGGATCAAGTCTTTATGGAGATACTAACAATCCTTCCTTTCGGATTGACGGGATTTAGGTATTTATGGAGTTACTAACGATCCTTCCTTTTGGAATTACGGGATCAACACATTTGTGGAACTCAGACAATCCTTCCTATTGGAATTACGAGATCAACACATCTGTGGAACTCAGGCAATCCTTCCTATTGGAATTACGGGATCAAGTCTTTATAGAGCTACCAACGATCCTTCCTTTAGGAATTACGGGATTTAGGTCTTTACGGAGTTACTAATGATCCTTCCTTTCATAATTATGAGATCAACACATCTGTGAAACTCAAACAATCCTTCCTGTTGGAATTACGGGATCAAGTCAATGATCCTTCCTTTCGGAATTACGAGATTTAGGTCTTTACGGAGTTACTAATGATCTTTCCTTTCGGAATTACGGGATCAACACAGTTGTGGAACTCAGACAATCCTTCCTATTGAAATTACGGGATCAAGTCAATGATCCTTCCTTTCAGAATTACAAGATTTAAGTCTTTACGGAGTAACTAATGATCCTTCCTTTTGGAATTACAGGATCACCACATCTGTGGAACTCAAACAATCCTTTCTATTGGAATTACGAGATCAAGTCAATGACCCTTTCTTTTGGAATTACGAGAATTAGGTCTTTACGTAGTTACTAATGATCCTTCCTTTCGGAATTACGAGATCAACAAAATTGTGGAACTCAGAAAATCCTTCCTATTGGAATTACGGGATCAACACACATTCTTGAGTATCGAATTCACCGGATCCGCTCTGAACCGAAGTTCAAGGATGATACAATCCTACCACCTTCTCGATGACTGAAGTTCACCAGATCCATTTTGAACCGAAGTCCAAGGATGATACAATCCTGCCACCTTCTCGATGAACGAAGTTCACTAGATCCGTTCTGAATCAAAGTCCAAGGATGGTACAATCCTGCCACCTTCTCAATGACCGAAGTTCAGTGGATCCATTCTGAACCAAAGTTCAAGGATGATACAATCCTACCACATTCTCAATGACTGAAGTTACACCGGATCCGTTCTGAACCGAAGTTCAAGGATGATACAATCCTACCACATTCTCGATGACTGAAGTCACCAGATCAATTCTGGACATATGTCCCGGGATGATACAATACCTCTTCATTGTCAAATACCGAGGTCTCTGTGTCACTTTAGGGAAAGTTCCCAGGGATGATACAATCCCACTGCAACATCAATACTCCCCCTTTCGGGGAAGGTCTTTCCGAACCACACCAAGCTTGTCTCAAAAGTGTTCGAACTTTACTCAAGACAAAGGTTCCGTCAACACATCATCATCTAAACCATCATCATCTACATCTTCAGTATGTGGATACTGAACTATCACCATCTATATCTCCAGTATGTAAATACTGAAAGCATCATCATCTATATCTTCAGTATAGAAATACTGAAAGCATCATCATCTCTATATTTAGTATAGAAGTACAGAATCACCATCATCTGCATCTACAGTATGTAAAAACATCATCTATATCTTCAGTATGGAAATACTGAAGCATCCTCATCTCCTTCTTATCTTGTATGTAGAAATACTGGATTTCTATGTGTTACGACGGAACACAGGGTTCTCTGTCATCACAACTCTGGTTATCACAAAGAATCACAGTAGTGTCCAACTCTAGGTTGAATAATCCTGACATCAGCTTCTGAATCCATATGGCTTCACAACTAGTAGAGTAAGCTACTAAATATTCTACTTCGACTATGCTTAGAGCAACACTAGACTGCTTTCTACTAAACAACGAAATCATAGCAGATCCTAGACTATAACATCCACCTGATGTACTTTTTCTATATGAGATACTTCCAGCCCAATCTGCATCTGTGTAGCCATACAATCTATACTCATGGCTACCATCATAGTATAGACCAAGGTCTATAGTCCCTTTTAGATATCTCACCACATGTTTTGCAGCTACTAGGTGAACTCGTCTTGGTTGAACAAGATATTGACTTAAGGTATTCACGACAAAACAAATGTCTGGTCTGGTATTTGTTAAGTACATCAATGACCCAATGATCTATCTGTAATGAGTCGCATCCACTAACTCTGATGAATTATCAGCTAACAGTTTTAGGTTGGAGTCCATGGGTGTGGCCATGGCTTTGCATTCCAACATATTGAATCTCTTCAATAGCTCTGCCGCATACTTTCCCTGGTTGAGAAAGATTTCTTCTGAACTTTTCCATACTTCCAGACCTATGAAATAATGCATTAACCCAAGGTCTTTCATATCAAATTCTTCTGCTACTTTCTTCTTGCTTTCCATGATTTGTTTCTCATTCCCTATCAAGAATAAGTCATCCACATATAATAACAGGATGACAGGTTCATCTTCTACAACCTTGGGATAAAGGTTAGGATCAGCTCTACTCTTGGTAAAGCCCATAATTGACAGGAAATTGTCTATCCTTCCATACCAAGCTCTGGAAGCTTACTTCCTACCATAGAGGGCCTTCTTCAACTTACATATATGATTCCATCTGTCTTCAACTTCAAATCCTTGTGACTATTTGATGTAAAACTCTTCCCCAATCATACCATTAAGGAAGGCTTGTCTTTACTTCATCATGGAAGGAACTACCATCATAGTTCTGAAGGAAGTGTACCTTGCTTTCTGGTGTAAGTGTCTCTTCAGAATTAATTCCCTCTTTCTTATAGAAACTTCTAGCCACATGTATTCCCTTACTTCTATCAGCAACATATTTTATCTTGCAAATCCATTTGTAAGATACCACATTCTTGATTTCTGCTTTGAGTACTATATCCCAAACATCATTCTAGTATTCTTTCATCATAACATCTTCCATGAGTTTGTATTGTCAGATCATCAACATATCCTAGTCTTCTGCATTCAACTTTGAAGGTTGGAACCCACTTTACTCTTGGTAAAGTCCCGATCCATCAGGAAGTTGTCCATCATGTCGTACCGTGTCGAACTCAGATATCTTCTGTAGTCACTCCCCCTGAAGTGGAGTTTTATCTTCCTTCTTCATTCTGTACAGGTGATTCTATGCTTGATATATAATGGTCAATAGAGTATGTCATGTCATAGTCTATTCTTTCTGGGGAAAATCACGATTCTTTCATTGTACACTTGTTCTTGCAGATCCATATGGAATATACTATGTACTTCCCTTTATGTCTCGAAATCATATCGTATACATCATTCCCCATAATCAACTGTTATTCTTTGATCATAGCTTCTTTCATAACATTCTTTTCTTCATCTTGAGTTATCTCTCATACCCATGGTGGTCTTCATCCTTTGAGCTGGATCTACCACTCTCTGAAGCTCTTTCTTTTGTCATGGTGTCTCTGACCCTAGGAGCTTCAGATTCATGTTTATTGAATTGTCATCACTTGTTCTTCAGAACAAGTCTCATCCTTCTTTTCTTTTAGGAGGTTGTATAGGACCTTTCCCACAATTCAAATGCACCAGTTTCATGGTTAGAACTACACATGCATAACAACAAATTCTTATGCATCGTGCAACTATTTAGCCAATACAACATTCATCCATATCTCACAGAAACTTTCTATATGCCTTTCGTCTCTACCATGACATCATTGATATTGTGCACTAATCCAATATGTCAGAAAATAGGTTTCATTCTAGATAAGTAACAATGGATATTTGTATAGAACCATGAGCTACTTACCCATCACATGCATGCAAACAACACATCAACTGAGTATAATCAAATGCATAACAAAACAATATCATTAAATGACAATTGAATACTTATCTTTTGTTTGTTTCATGGGTAGACTCCTTGATCATTCTACTTCATCATCTTCTTCACCCATGAAATCATCATTTCTTATCCAAATGATAAGATGGATAAGAGGTTCATCAAGAATTGATTTCTTCATATTCCTCATCGCTTGAGGGATCTTCTGTGAATGGTGAGAGCTTGATCTTCAATTTGTTCCCATCTTTCTCCTTCTCTTCTTATGAGATGAGCTTCTTCTACTTCCGAGAGTCAACTGAAAGTAATCACTTCCTTTTGGCACACATTCCTCGCATGAATGAATCCCATGATCATGGGAGGCCATTCAAGGTGGCTATCACCACTTCTGCATTCTCTTCTTCTTCTTCTACTGCTTCAAGATGTTATGCATTCTGGATCTTCACATTCTTCAACTGTTTTCTCAAATCCATCTTCTAAAGTATGTTCTTATCTTCAAATAGCTTGATCAAGGAATCAAAAATCTTTGGTGTCTTTAGGGAATACACTTGTTGTACAAGTTGATCCATGATTGAATCAACAATGATCTTCTTGGCCTTGATCAAGTTCTTCTTGTGTAAGGCTTTGAAGCTCACCTCCCTCTAGAACTGGAACCTCTCTACTCATGTAGGTGTCCAATTCATTTTCTTCAAAGAGATCAAATACTTCCATGCTTGGAAGTTTTTTTATTTTATTTTTAACTTCACCAAGATTATCATCAAGCTGATGTGATAGATCACTTTGAAATGAGAACCTCAAATGCAAATAGCACAAGATTAGATCTTACTGATTCAAGGTGTCCATCCTGCTTCCGAAGCTGGCTGATCTAGGGTTTGTCAGAGAAAACCTAATTTTCAAAACTTGGAATCTTTTAGATATGATTGTATAGAAAGATATATATCTTCAAATGGAGTTTTCCAATGTACTCATTTTCTGAAAACAATGGAGGGAAGCTCCCAGAACAGGAAGCCCTAGTTTTCCAATTTCTTCTGCAGAAATGCCTGTTATTGTTTCTATGATATATCCAAAATTAATGTGTCTAAAATTTCACACTGAGGTAAACTCACATGTCCCTGATAGAACACCATAGGTTTCATCAGAATTCGTTTCACCAATTGGGATTTGTGATCATTTGCTGAAAGGTGACCTGTTACAGGACTGTTCAGAACAGTGAAGTTTTACGGCATGCCATGTGTTACTAGTTCATCTTAAGGTTATGAAATTCATACCACAGAAATTGTAGTCCATGATTTTTTTGGAACATCTTCAAGAATTCCATTTTGACCTCTGTATCCCACGCTATAGCAATTATCCCCAGGTATCCTGTTTAGGGATGAATTCTGGAAGAGGCTAGAACCCTAACGTGGAGGGATCATATCTCCTAGATTATAGAGAATCTGAGGCTGAATTTTGGATACAATGTAAATCAATATTTTATCTTCATCCTATGCAATTTTCAATTCCTGATCCTTTTCTAATATCAAGATATAGAGAATGTACCAAAACTTTTCTGTTTTAGTATTTAGGGTTTTTCTAGATTGGGGTCAAAATAGGGTTTGACTTTTATAGAGTTTCACCCAACCAAATTTCTTGATCCAGGTCTCTAAAATTTGATTTTGATGAGGAGAAAAATCGTATGTTGGGATCACTAAAAAATTCCTCTTCTATAGAAAGCCCTAATTTTCCGCACGAAAACTGAAAATGCTCGGAATCGAATTCCACTTCGACAGAAGGATGCACCCTTCAATGGAGAGACAGTCTAGCGTTCTTTTGCTGATCGATTGTGGATAGAGACCCAAAAAATAATAATCCCTAGATTCTATAGCTGCATAATGTCTTCTTTCAGGGTGGATCTGATACCATGTTAAATTTTCATATGCTTAGCTAAGACATCAGTATTTCATTTCATATTCATAAGAAAAGCATATAAACAGGATCACTAAAAGATAGACAAGAACAACAATACTAAAGGAACACAAGGATTTATCCTAGGAAAACCCCAAAGGGAAAAACCCAGCAAAATCTTCCTCAATATAGATGCCCCAAAAAGATAAAAGATAAAACCAGCAAGGAGATCAAAGCCTGATCCTCCTCCTTCTCTAGCTACTTCTCTTCTCCACTAATGCGCTACACAAGTGAGAGTGTGTGTGTCTCAAGTGAGGAGCACCACACCTCTATTTATATTCATCCGTTCACTTGAATTAACTCATTCGACATGCAGGCTCGAGTTAAATCATGTAGGCTTGAGTTACACATGTAGGCTCAAGTAACCACACTGGGATGCTAATGACCCACCTTTACAATTAGAGGGGACTACCTCATGACTCTTATTAGTTCTTCCAATTAGAAGCATCACGGTACAAATTAATACAAGTGGTTCTCCCGGTAGGACCATCAGGGACCACAAAATATACATATAGAATATTCTTCGAAGTTACAATATTTCAACACTTATGGGTTTGAGTTTTATTTAAGGGATTCGATCCTTGGTTTAAATGTTTATTAATATGTATTTAATTTTTTTTAATATTTGTTTTAATTTTTAAGCATAGTTTAATTAATGTTTAGTTTAAATAATAAATTGGTTTTATTTATTCTTAGGTTTACTTAGATAATTTTGTTAATCTCTGGTTTAATTTAAAGGAGAACTCGGTTGTAACATAGGGTTTAGTTTCAGTTTATCTAGAAGCTAAAGTTTGAATATAGACTAAAAAATCTTACATAAATATATGAACTAATTAAAGATATTTCTAATAGATGTGTAACCCTAGAATCTATCTAGGAATTTAAAGGCTAAGTTTCAATTTAACAAATGAAACACCATGAAGCATATATTCAAACTGGAAAGTAAAATTGCAGATCTTTAATCCATAGCATAATAATTATATGTACAACTTGTAAACATAATTAACATAACTGGAAAATGTAGAAACCTCATACATGCACTATTGAGCTTGTTAATGGCTAAGAACCCTGCACACTTAAACCCACAAAATTAATAAAACCCTAGATATTTTTGACCTTAGATCTAATAATCAGAAAACCTTCAGACTACCATGTTCCTCCCAACAATGACCCAGAACCATTCATGGTTCTAATCCAGATCCCCCTGAGCTAGCTCCAGCATGCAAGTGATCTAGAAATCCGAAAGTCGAGGCTCCTCTTATTTGGAATATCATGCTCTATATAAGAATGGTTGATTTTAGAAATTCTCTCTCAAGTTATTTAGGAATAATGATTAGATCCCCCAATCCTTCTCTTAGCTTGGGTCTTTACAGAAAATCTTTTTAGGATAATGAAGTTGTTTTAAACTTCAATTAGATGAAAAATTCATTACTTTCTTGAAAATAATCTTTAATTGATTTATGTGGATTTAATAGTTAATTTGTTTAGATTAAGAACTTTTTACTAGTTCCTAATTGAAATTTGGAATAGAATATTCATTTAGTCATTTTAGTTAATAATAAATGCATATAATCTTTATTTAATATTTTATTTAGTTAGACTCGGGTAGGGTTGGTGAACTAAGTTAGGAAGCTCTAGATCCTTCTTTCATGTTGGATTACCATGTGTATCGTGGTAGTTCTTCAAGTCCCTAATGAGAAATAGATTTGAAATTCCATTTAATCAACCAAAATAAGTATGATAAGGGTTTGTGCTATTTAGAGCCATTCTCACTCAACACTCTTAATTTCAGTAACTCCTAGTGCTATTCAAATACCAAGCTCAACACTAAAAATTGATATTTACACTTAGTGCAATTCCATATCCTCTCACTCAACACTAATGCTAATATGTTCTTGTATAATACACCTAGGGATATGATAACCAAGGATCTGATGCTCTTGATCTTATCCTCAACATTAATTTGGAATTATTAATGGATTATTCCTAGCACATCCAATATTATAACTCATGTGCTCCAAAGCTTATTCTCAACACAAAGTCTCATAAATCATGTGTTCTAGAGCTTATTCTCAACACAAAATTTCATAACTCATGTGCTTCAGGGTTTATTCCCAACACATTACAAATATTAATCATGCATTCAGTCTTCTACACATTTCATCAAGAGAATCATCTCACTATATGTATTAAGGCTAATCACATAGTAATACATCCGGTACATTGCTCCACAACAATAATCCTTGTCCATCAAGGTCCACACCCAACATACATAATGGTATAGAAGATAACGAAACATTTGTATTGGATTATGCCCAATATATCTAACTAATCAATCATAACTCATGTGCAATGCAACATACGCTCAATATACAAAGATAAAAGTAAAAGTAACTCATATGTAATGGGACTCATGAACATTATAGTTAAGGTCAAAATTCAGGATATTACATCCCTCCTTTCTTAGAACAACACAGTCCTGGTGTTCTAGGGACTAGAAATGAAGCCATGAAATAAGGCAAGGTAAGACTCTCTCATGGTGGATTCATTCTCCCAAGTGGCCTCATCAGCTCAAAAGTGATTCCATTGCACTTTCAGCTAGACTATAGTTTGCTTGTTGAGTTGTACTTCTCTCTTTTCTAGAATATGAAGGGTTTCAGGTATAAATTCCCATTCAGGTTGCACCTGTAACAAGGACAAATCAATAACATGTTTAGTATCATACTACATATTTCTTCAATAAGGACACGTCAAAAAAATTATGAACCTTTATATGAGTACGTAAACCTAATTCATATGCTAGTGTCCTTCTCTTTTCTAGTATATCAAAGTGTATGCAAAATATTGGTGCCAACTTTCTGCATCTTCCCAAGCTCAATGACCAATTCTTCACTTTTACTTTTATGTAAACATGTTCACCGATATGGTAATATTTATCTCTTCTTATACGCATAAATTTTCTAGCAATCTTATGCTTCCTTGAGATTTTGTTGTACTTTGGTGACTAATTTCTCTAGGTCCTTTAGTAAGTCTATCCCTAACATGAGCCGATACATCAGGATATCCCAAGTAATTGGTGTTCTACACTTCCGGCCATAGAGTACCTCGAAGGGACTCATCTTGGTGGAGGTATCGTATCCATTGTTATATGAGAAATTGATGAGGTGAAGATAATCCCCCACTTTGTGGGATTGTTCAAAATGCACATTCTAAGTATATCTTCCAAAATATGGTTTACCTGTTTTATCTTCCCATCTTGCGGGTGGTAGGAAGTACTGGAATTTTAACTACATATCTAAACCAGAGAATAAATATCTCTAGAAGTTAAGGGTAAAATTTGTGTCTCGATCTAATATGATTTCCTTAGGTATCCCATGTAATAGGAATATCTCCTTCAATAATATGTCGGCAATGTGAACTTCCTTGTAAGACACCTTAACTGGGATAAAGTGTGATGCTTTAGATAACTCATCAACTACTACAAATATGCAATCATTTTGCTTCTTTCTATTTGGTAGACCCATAATAAAATACATACTGATAACCTCACACTTTAAATCTGAAATGGGTAATGGTTGTAGTAATCCTGAAGGATGTTGGTGCTCATATTTCACTAGCTTACATTCTTGACATTTTGCGATGAATAACGCTATGTCGGCCTTTAACTTAGGCCATAAAAAGTGTTTCTTTACTGTTGATATCATAATTTGATATATCAAATGCCCTGAGTAGGGATTTTGATGGAACTCTATTAGGATGCTAAGCCTGATGTCCTCTCCATCCGGAGTATAAAATCTCTCTTTGGACCACAATAGTCCGGTCCCATCCACCTTATAATATTTTTGTTGTTGAAACAACATGTCCTCTTGAATCTTGTTTAGGAATTGAACATAGAAATGGTCAACTCCATTTGTTGTTATGATCTTATCATGCAAATATGAATCGGTTTGGATTAAGGTTACCTCATATAATATATGAGATCGTCGACTTAAAGAATCAACTATTTTATTCTCATTTTCATTTATGTGCTTTAATTTGAAGTTGTAATCACTAACAAAGGCCAACCGTCTACCCTACCTAGCATTTAGATATGGCTGGTTGAGAAAATACTTCAGACTCATGTTATCTGTCTTGAGAAGAAACTTCTTCTCAATGAGGTAGTGCCTCCACATCTTCAAGGCATGTACAATGGCTGCTAGATCAAGATCATGGGTGGGATAATTTTGTTCATGTTCCTTTAATTTCCATGTCTCGTAATAGATCGGAAAATCATTCTGCATGAGGGATCCTCCGAGTACTTCCTTGCCCGCATCTTTGCAAACAATGAAATCCCCATCGGCATCCACAATTCGTAATTGGTGCAGTAGTCAAAAGTCGTTTAAACTTCTGAAAACTTTTCTCTCCCTCGGTTTTCCACAAAAAATTGTTCGCCTTCTTTTGTAAGGTGGTCATGGGACATGAAATGATCGAAACGTTCTTAATGGATTTTCTATAGTAACCTACTAATCTTAAAAATGACCTAATGTCTATGACACATGTAGGGGTAGTCAAATATTCTATGGCTTTAATATTTTTTACGTTGACTGCTATCCCGTTCTCGGAAATGATGTGACCTAGGTGCTATATCTGTGGTTTGTAAAAATCACATTTGCTAAACTTAGTGCAAAGATGGTGTTTTGGTAACACCTGTAGTATTATGCATAGATTTTCTTCATGTTCTTATTTACTCTTCAAGTAAACTAGTATGTTTTCCATAAAGACCAATACAAACTTATCTAGGTATGTACTGAAGATATTGTTCATCATGCACATAAAATTTGTCGGTGCATTGGTTAGCCCAAAAGGAATTACTGCAAAATCATAATGGTCATATCGAGTTCAAAAGGTCATTTTACATATTTGTTCATCATGGATCCATACTTGATGGTATCCGGATCGCAAGTCAATTTTTGAAAATATTTTTGCTCCTCTGAATTGATAGAATAAGTCATCGATCCTAAGGAGTGGGTAATGGTTTTTGATGGTCATATTGTTAATTTTGCAGTAATCAATGCACATTCACATTGTATCTTCCTTCTTCTTTACAAAAATTACAGGTTCTCCCCAAGGGGACATACTAGGTCTGATATAATCCTTCTCAATAAACTCCTATAACTGTAACTTGATCTCCACCAATTCAGGTGCTCTCATATGGTATGGGGATTTTGAATTTGATACTGATGTTGGTGTAAGTTTTATGGAAACATCTAAGTCCTGTTTTGGTGGTAATCCTGGTATTTCCTTAGGGAATATATCCTTAAAGTCAACGAGAACTAGAAATTCCTCAATTTATTGTTCTCTCTCAGCTTCTACATCCTGGATGTTCACTGTAAAAAAATTGTAGCCCTTCCTAATACACTTATTTTCCTGTAATGAGGATATCCATCTAACTGAAACCTTCTTGGGTATGCCTTAATTATTTTTCTAGTTCCCTTGTCTATCTTTGCATACAATTGACTTGTTTAGACAATCAAGCATGACATGGTGTTGTTCCAACTAGTCCATGCTAATAAGTACCTTGTATGATCCTAAGGGTAAGATATTTAGATCTATCTTAGCTAGAAACCCATTCAAGTTTAACGCATCCTCTTACTACTTCTAAAACCTTTCTTTTTGTATCAGTCGCTAATTGTACAAGCCATGGTTTCTCATATTTTACTTGTTTAGTTTACAAGTTTCAACAATTTTTGGTGATACATAGCTTTGGAAAGAACCAAGGTCAATCAAAATCAAAATAGAAGTGTTTGAAACATTACCTTATATTTTGATCATAATGGTTTCATGGTATGCTTGTTGTCCATCAAGTGCTACATAGATCATCGGTGTGCTATCCATGTCCTCTACCATTGGGTCTTCCTACAGTTTGTGTAAGACTCCATTAGTCTTGTTTGGACAATATTTGGTGTAATGGGGTCCTTGGAATTTTGAGTATTTAACTTGCAGTGGGGCATCCTTGGATCCTCCATTTGCTGCTGGTTTGTTGAGATTTAGTGCAGGAACATTTAAGCTTGCACCTCTCTTGTTGAAGTTTCTGTTAACTGGAAAAATGTTGTTATGTTTTCTATAAGAGGATAGTTTAAAACCAGGTTTTAAGTTGTCAGAGAAGGTCCTAGACATGTCTCAAATTTTGTTTATGTTTTCATGCCTTAGTTGTCCATGATCATAAAAATTCCTATCTTTGTGTAAGGTAGTGTCCAGAGTTTTGGGCATGTCAATCTCAATTCTCTCTCGAAAATTGGGAGGAAGTTACCCAAATAATTGTTGTATTTTCTCCTTTTCCTCTTTTATGGAAGGCATGTAATGTAGTAGATCCAAGAATTTGTTGGTAAATTCCTCCATGGTTATGGAGCCCATCCTTAGGTCATGAAATTCTTTCACATTCCTATCAAAGAATCTCTCATACATGTATTTCTCCTGAAATATTCTCTGAAAATTACTCCATCTGATTTCTTTTTATTTCATCCTTTTTGGTATGCTTTAGGTCTCTCCACCATCTAGCTACTTTTCCATTTAGATTATAAATGGCCATATGGGATTTCATGTCACTAGAGTAATTCATGTGTAGTTGAAAGTAATTTCTCATACCTAGGAGCCATTCTTTAGCCTTATCCTTTGTATTCATCTCTCCTTCATAGCTTGGGGATTTTATCTATCGAAATTCTTCTTGGAAGTTGTCATAATTTTTATGCCTCTTTCTTTAAGGAGAAAGTGAATTATCACTAGAAATACTATGATAATCTCTATCTAGAAGTTGAAGTGTGTGCTCTCCTCTTCCCTCTTCAATTGGTCTATAGGTCTTTTTTCAATGATAACCTTTCTTAGATTTATTGGTTGAATGGATAGATTGTCCATGAGGGTTTAATCCCTTCATGTTCCGAAGTAAATATTCAATAATTTATTTATTCTCTTTTCTCTCCTTCATGTCATCATCTTTTAAGCTTTGTAAGTCTTCTTGCGGAGTCTATATGGTTTTCATTTGATCAAAATTTAATTCCACCACCAGTTCTTCTTCACGTGTTGGGGAATTCAAATTTACTTGTCGGCTGTGGTCGTCTTCTATATTGTAGATCTAGACTATTCCTTAATCCTCCAATTAAAACATTTACTAAACATAAGAGGACCACAACCGACCAGGAAATATGAAAAAATAAGATCTGGATTGTTCCTTAATCCTTAATCTAGAAAGAGATTATCATAAGATTTCATAATGTTTTCCACGCATCCTTATTAAAGAAATATGTTTATGATACTAAACATGTGATTGATTGGTCCTTGTTATAGGTGGAACCTAAAGGGTAGTTTGTACTTGATACCCTTCATATATTGGACAAGAGAGAGGTGCATCTTAGGAAGCACACCATAGTCCAGTTGAAAGTGCAATGGAAGTACTTTGAGGCAGATGAGTCTAGTTGAGAGAATGAAGCCACCACAAGAGAGGCTTACCCCATCGTGTTTCATGATTTCATTCCAAGTCCCTATAACACTAGGGACAATGTTTTTCTAAGTGGGGAGGGATGTAATATCTTGAATTTTTGACCTAACACTTATCGGCATAAGCCCAATTTCTTATGTTGTTGCTTTGATTTTGTATATTGGGCATAAGGCCCCACTGCACATGAAGATGATGATTTATTTGATATATTGGGCGTAAAACAATTGCATATGTTATATATATATATGATTTTATGTGTTGGGCATAGACCATGAAGCACATCATTGATGAGATGTTTGCATTGAGTGCAAGCTCTAAGGCACATGAGTATTTGATGTTTTGTGTTGAGCCAGAATATCTCGAGCAAATGGGTATTTAATGTTTTTTGTTGAGTGAGAAGATATGGAACAAATGAGTATTTAATGTTTATATTGAGAAAGAGGCTCTCCAACACATGAGTATTTTAAAAGTTTGTATTAAGAGAGAGGCTCCGGAACACATGAGTTATGAAACCTTTGTGTTGAGCAGGAAGGTCTAAAGCACATGAAAATATAAGAATTGGAAGTGTTGGGCATAATCTTTGGAGCATTCCAAGTTGATGTTGAGCATAAGCTTTGGAACATCGAGTCCTTGGCCATTTTATCCCTAGGTGTATCCTACAAATAAATCCTAGAATTAGTCTTGAGCGAGGAGCTCTGGAACTGCACTAAGTTTGTAACTCCATGTTTCTTAGCATTGAGTATGCACTCTAGATAAACACTAGGGGTTACTGAAAAATTAATATGTTGAGTGAAAATGACTCTCATAAAACATTGATATCGTCTTACTTATTTTTAAGTGATTAAATTAAATTTCAAATTTATGTATCTCATCAAGTAATGAAGAACTACCACATTATACGAGGGAATCCAACATGCAAGAAAGTTTAGAGTTTCCTAACCTAGTTAACCTAACACCTACCTAAAGGCCTATAATATCCCTCTTGTATACCCTAAATATTTTGCAATTTTGAATGTTTATTGTACGTCTTTTTTGGTGAGGATCTCAAGGCCAAGGTCCCACTAGTAAAAATTTGTAAGTTAGGTGAATAATTCCCTAGGTTGTGGACTTAGGAGACTTAGGACATTAACACAAATCAAAGACGGACAACTAAATCCATTAGGGGGAGATGAAGAACAAAATGATTTGGTTGTTAAAAAATGGTTGGACGTCGACTTAGTACCTATAAGTCATAAAGACAAATTAGTTACTTCATGTTAAAGAGGAAAGTACTCAAAAGGGGATGTTAAGACTTACTAATTGTATTGTATGAAATGTCTAGTTACGCATATAGGTAACCGATGCTTCTAACAACCCCATGGAGAAGCTTAATATTTTTCCTTTCAGAAGTAGAATTTTAAAACGACTAAATGTTCTTCTTATAAGTGGAAGTTACACAAATATATATATATATATACATATACATATATGTATATGTATATGATATATATTTATATACATATATGTATATGTATATATACATACACATATATGTATATATACACATATATAATTTCACAATTATTACTAAATAAGAATAATATTCTTATAACTAAGGATTACTCCTTACCATTAAATGTTCGGATAATGGAAAGTTTAAAGCACCACGACACTTGTGCTTTGTGCATTTTCTATGATTAATATTTCTATGGAAAGAAGTAGAAGTGCCACTTTGTTCAAAATGTGGGAATTTGATTATTGCCACTTGTCACGAGAAAAATGATTACTTTGTTGTTAGATTTGGGACGCATGAGAGGGGGATGCATGTAGCTTCTACTTGTAAGCATGGATCCCTCTTGGTAAAGGGGGGGATTAAATCATCCTTCAAGGCATGACTCCTTGAGTGTGTGATTCCACCAGCCCATCTTGGAAAATTGATATTGGTGCAAATCAGATCTCACACTACCTTCACATGGCTTGTATCATGGAGTTTCTTCATCAAGGAGGGGCATATCACTTAGCTGTAAGAATGTGCCTTCCTTTGATGCGTTAAATTTCCTCGACCTGAACTACACAGTGGTTCTTATTTGAGTAAGGTATGTATTTTTTTATGGAAATATGAATTTTTATTATTCCTTATATTCATGCAAAAGACCCCTTTATGCATTGATTTATTGTATGCGAGTTGATTATAAACCTCAGATATTGATCTCTGTATAAGTTAACCTCTATATCCGTTTCCATCTGTCATTCACTTTCGGTCTGTCATTAAAACTCAGATCTCGATCTTTGTATAGTTTAACCCCTATATGTATTTCCATTATCTATGCTTGAGATCTATCATTCACTTTGGATCCCTCATTAAAACTCACACCCTGGTATAGTTTAACCTCTGTATCCGTTGAGCATCACATACGCTTGGGATCTATCTTGGTATGTGTTCAATATGTGATCTGAAATTGTATATATTCATATGTGTAAATCGATAACCCTATGCCTTTGTTTTATAGATCTAAAGCTATTAAATACAATGGGCATCAATACAAATTAGATCATCTTCTTTTTGGATATAAAATTAAATATTTGTACATGTAAATTGATAACCCTTTGCTTTGTGATATAGATTTGAATCTATTAAATATAATGAGTGTCAATATGACTGAGATCGTATTATGTTTGGATATGAATTATATATTTATACATGTAAATCGATAGCCCTCTTCCTGGTGATATAGATCTGAATCTATTAAATATAATGATCGTCAATACGACTTAGATCGTATTATGTTTGGAAATGAAATCATATATTTATACATGTAAATCGAGAACCCTCTTCTTGGTGATATAGATATAAATCTATTAAATATAATGAGTGTCAATACGACTTAGATCGTATTCTATTTGAATATGAAATCATATATTTATATAGGTAAATTGATAACCCTCTTCCTGGTTATATAGATCTGAATCTATTAAATACAATGGGCATCAATATGAATTAGATCGTATTATGTTTGGATATGAAATTATATATTATATATGTAAATCGACAACCCTCTGTCCATGTTTTATGGATCTGAATCTATTAACTACAATGGGTTTCAATACGACATAGATCATAATTTGTGTCACCATATGCATTTACAGGTGGGCTTGGAATGAGTGCATTTGGAGGCTTCTTTTTGGTTTTGTATCATGGGATTTTTTGTTGTTTTGTCCTTAGAAAAGAAAACTCAGGTTCCGTCTTGGTATAAAATCCATATGAGTTTGAACTATGTTCTATGTAGGTCCTTTCTATAACTAACATGTTTGTGTGTCTACCTTTACAGTCTAGTCTGCATTAATTTGTGGTGTGCGTTGTTATTATAGTTACTGATATTAAAGTATATATATGATTACCTATGTATGCATTTTATGGATCCTTTTTAGTTGTATTTGAAGTAGGTTCCTTTGTCTCCATGTTGTTTGGACCCTTGTATACGTTGAATCTGATCCAAGGTATGCATTAGCATTGGTATACAGTTCTGGTCGTCTATAGATAGGATCTGAGACATATACATAGGGTAGCATTATAGATACTAAAAATGTCTATATTGAGTCGATCTGAATTCATGTGAGCCAGTGTTTTATTTTAATTAGTTTTGAACACGTATTTCATTGCATGCATTTGTATAGACCTAATGTATGCTGATTGGGTATGTCTAACTATGTGTCAGGGCTACCAATAATTTATGGGTTCATGATTAATTCTAGATTTATTTAAAATATGTTCATTATAACAAAATGATAGTAATATATAACTAACAATAGTGTTTCAATAGCTTAGAAATACTCTCTAAGAGGGAGTCTATGAGATGTCACCAAAAGAAAGTATGGCAACCCTAAGTTGTTGCGGATTGTAAATTTTTATTTGGATAAATATTAGATGATGTGACAATTTGGTGGATGTAGCCCATGGATTAGGTGAACCATGTACATTGGTATCTCTCTTATGTGCTCTTGATATACTCTTTATCGTATGCACTCTTGATATACTCTTTATATTATGTTCTCTTGATTTTCTTCTTATGCACTACACTCCCTAATAGTGATGATGTAAGTAGTTGAGTGTTTAGAATACAAAAGAATATTGTTTATTCGATGATTATAACATGTTAGATGGTCTAATGTGGAATGAAATGTAGAGTTATTGATTAAGGTCCTTTCCTAATGTATTAAGTATTATAAAAATATTAATCTTAGGAAGGATTGAAATGGTTGATTCTAATACACTTGATTTATGATGTTTCAGAGATAGAAAGCTTCCTCATAATGACCAACACCCTTTCGGTGATTTATTTACAGTGATTTATTTACAATGTGATTTAGTTTTTGTATTACCACTCACAAGTCTTAAGCATGGTTGTTCGAAGGTATAAGTAGTATTTTGAATAATTTGTTTTATTCAATTGGGTATGTTGCAAATGGTATCAGAGTTGAAGTGACAACACTCGGGCCTATTTGGGCTCAACATGAAGTTAGAAAGAAAGATGACGGTTAAACATAACCAATCAAATGATTTTGTTTATGGATGCATGGCAACTATGGACGAGGGAAATAAGTTCTCTAAGTGGGCCTTTAAAGATTGAAAGAGGTAACCAAGAGGATAAATAAATGAGATATCATGGAAAAGGTATGTTATTACAATATCAGCAGGTTAAAACCAAAAGTGTGCGAGTAACTCTTTCATCTTGTCTTAAAGGTTATATTTATGTTTACACATTCAAAATGGGGGATTGGACTATAAATTTTACTTCTGATACATGAAGAAGGATTATAGTAATTTCATATAATTGCCTCTAGAGAAATATATACATATATGGAAATGATAGACTCATGCTAACATAGACCTTTTAAACATAGGGCACCAAACAGATGGGTAATGAACTATTGGTTCCTTAGGAAAAGAAAATGCATGGGTTGCTAACAATAAATGATTAAAAGCTATAACAAGGCATAAATGGTAGTGATTATTAATAGGAAATAATGGAAGCCATGTGTTTACAATGCTTTCTGAAGAGTATTTGATGTGGTAAAATGTTTACAAAGAATTCCAAAACCCAAAATATTGGGTAATGTAGAAAATCATCACTACTTGAGGAAAACTTGAAAACACCCTTAATATGTAAAGAAGGTTGTAGGCATGAGAATGTTAGGATTATCATAATATTTGGCTCAGAACTAATTGTTCAATGTCTGGTTAAGAAAATTTCTTACACATGGACTATAATTTATAGGGAATTCTAAATTAAAAACTCACTTTAGGCCAAACCTAAATGCCAAATTGTTACGAGTAGACGTAGAGTGGGAAACCTAACAAAATAATACCCCTTAGGGTATTGGTGTATGTTATATTTTTATCATTAAAGCTAGCATTAACTTAGGATATTAACTGAGAGAATAACAAGCACACCAATCAAACACATAAGAAAATGAACACAAATATTTTCCTCGGTGAAACCATAAAGGAGAAAACCCCGCAAATTCCTCAGAGATAGAATCAACACTAAAGAGAAAAGCCCCAAAAACAATAAGATGATATCCTGACAGCAGTAGCCTCTTTATTTCTAGCCCCAACGACTTTTTCTTCCTCAGCTATGCGCTACAACTGAGTGTGTGATAAATAGACAGGCTCACTCTCTATTTATACTAATTCCTGACTTGAAAATGATTCACTAGGGCCGACTTCTCTAGGAGAGTATAATAACCCTAGTGCCCCAGAACTGTGAGGATTTTAATGCTTGAAGAATAGGAGGGTTACCCACAATGAATTGACATGACCTTTTTACATTATAGAACCTCCCGATAGGAACATCGGGGCGTGACATGACTCAAATACATTATAGAGACTTCCTAGAATAAACATCGGGGTAGAAGACAGAAGATATACAAGTGAATACATTTTGAAGTTACAAATACATCAACACTCCCTCTTAACTAGGAAGATATTCTTTTGACACAATTTTAAGCACTGGTATTCTTCTCCGTATTGATTGGATCATCTCGTCATCTTCATCTTCAAGTTGTATTCATCTTCAATTATTCTTCATCTTCAAGTCATCATCGTCTTCAAGTATTCTTCATATTCAAGTCATCTTCGTCTTCAAGTCTTCTTTTAATTCAACTTCTTCTTCAAGTCTTCTTCATCACGGGATCTGGATCATCACAACTGCTGGATATTCACTGCTAGATCATCATCACCATATCATCATCAAATCTCGATCATAATCATCGGTGCTATCTCAGAATGCTGCTATCTCTCGATTCTTCTTGTCACAAGAAGTTCTACAGAGCCAGCCCTTTTTCATGCTGGTTGTAGGCCTTCCCTTCATGTAGGTCTTCGGCACTTATATCTAACCGTAAGTCAGAATGGCCTGCCCAACTCTTACATCTGACCTCATCTTATCAGAAAGGCATGCCCAACACTCACATCTGACCTCATCTTGTCAGAAAGGCCCAACACTCACATTCAAACATGTGTAAACACATCGCGCCAGAATGGCTCAGCACTTACATCCGACCTCATCTTATCGGAAAGGATTTGCACTTACATCTAACCTCATCTTGTCAGAAAGGCACAGCACTCACATCTGAGCATGTGTAAACACATCGTGCCAGAATGGCTTAGCACTTACATCCAACCTCATCTTGTCAAAAAGGCTCTGCACTTACATTCGACCATGTGTAAACACATTGCATCAAAAAGGCTCTCAGTCCTAGACTGAGGATTCCTGGTAATTGACCAGGTGCCTCCATTCTCCTAGAGAATGGAATCATTCCTTATATTTGATCAAGTGGGAACACATCCCTCAATCACATCAAAAGGGCCATGCACTCACATTTGATCATGTAAGACTACATCCCACACTCATATCAGAATGGCCCTCAGTCCTAGACTGATTATTCTTGGTAACTAACTAGGTGCCTCCATTCCAAGAATAGAATTTAGCCCTTATATCTGATCATGTAGGAACCAATCCTACCATCACATCAGAATGACTCAACACTCACATCTGACATGGAAGGAACCAAATACTCTCACCATGATAGAATGGCTCAGCCCTTACATCTGACCATGGAAGGAACCTAATCCTCTCACCATGTCAGAATGGCTCTAGGTCTCATCATTTCCCCTTGGAGGGAATCTCAACTTGGAGAACAACAAGCTTCACCCTGAAGTACTCAAAATTCACTCTTGCCAATGGCTTCGTCAACACATTAGCTATTTGTTTGTCCATTGAAACATACTAGAGCTTCATTGCTCCTCTCTTCACCATATCCCTAATATAGTGATTCTTGATCTCAATATGCTTCGACTTGTCATGGAACACTGGGTTCTCTGACAAGTTCACACAATTCTGGTTGTCACAATATATACAAGTAGCATCAAACTGGAGATCAAATAAATTAGACAGTACCTTTCTCAACCACACTACCTCGCAACTAGATGAACAAGCTACGGCATATTCTACTTCCGCTATACTCAGTGCCACACAGGACTGCTTCCTGCTAAACCAAGAGATCACACCTGATCCCATACTAAAGCAACATCTTGAAATGCTCTTTCTATCGATGGCACTTCCTACCCAATCTGAATCAACATAACCCCCCAAGTTAATCTTCTGATTTTCCTTGTACTTGAGCCCATAATAAACTATACCCTTTAGGCACCTCAGAATATGCTTTACAGCAATCAAGTGAACATGTCTCATATCTTTCAGGAACTGGCTCAAGGTGTTCACAACAAAGAAAATATATGGTCTCATGTTCTTTAGGTACATCAAGGACCCAATCATTTAACGATACATCGTAGCATCAACTGCTTCTGATGAATTATCAATCAGTAGCTTCAGGTTTGATGCCATAGGTGTGGTTATGGACTTGCAGTCCATCATCCTAAATCTCTTTAGAATATCTACTGCATACTTCCCTTGTCCAAGGAAGATTCCATATGTATTCTACCACACCTCCATGCCTAATAAATAGTGCATCATACCCAATTCTTTCATTTCAAACTCGGAAGCAAGTTTCTTCTTTGTATCAGTAATCAACCCATCCATACCTATTACAAAAACATCATCCACATACAGTAGGAGTATCACTGGATTGCCATCTTCAACCTTGTAGTAAAGGTTGGAATCTGCTTTACTCTTGATAAAGTCGAAACTGGATAGGAATCCATCAATTCTTCTGTACCATGTCCTAGGTGTTTTAAACTATACAACGATTTTTTAATCTAAGCACATGAGAATCCCTATTCAAGAAGGAATTCTTGACATCCATCTGGTGTATTTTCGATTTCATCACTACAATGATAGCAAGTACTGATATGATGGAAGTGTATCTGGCTATAGGTGCAAACTTTTCTTCATAATCTATTCCTTCTCTCTAGGAGAAACCACGAGCCATGAATCTTGCCTTCTATTTCTCTATGCTGCCATCTACAGCATGCTTGATCTTGTAGATCCATTTGGAAGTTACAATGGAATTCCCTTTTGGTCTTGGGACAACATCCCAAACATCATTCTTCATGATTGATTTGATCATGGCCTCCTTCAATTCTTTCCTTTATGCCGTTTCTTCATAGTTGGAAGGTTCTTTATCAGTAATGCCACATAGCAAGGGCACATAACTGGAGCAAGACCTACTTCTCTTTCTTCCTCTATGTGTTTCTTCTGAAGCTCCATATCTTTCTACGCCTTGGAAAATTTCATGTACCCAAGAAGGATTCATTTTATGAGGATTCTTCTCCTAAGGTGGATCTACAGGTTTTTGAGGTTCTTTTAATTCTCGATCTTCTTCTTGAATTTCTTCATTCATGGTTGTATCATGAATTATGGGTGCTCTTGTTTCTTCAGGTTCTTCAGCCCATCTCTTCCTGGATTTGATGTAGGTTGAATCTCGTCAAATGTTACATATCTACTAATGTCAATCTTCTTGAACCCTGGGAAGTATATTCTGCAAGCCTTCAAGCTTTTAGAGTATCCCACAAATATACCCTTCTTTCGTGAAGGATCTAACTTCATCCTCTTTTATTTCGGAATGTGTATGTATACAAGACAGCCGAATATTCTGAGATGGCTGACTTCTAGTTTCTTGCCAGAGAAGACTTCTTTAGGAGTCTTGTTCTTTAGTACTCTATGTGGAGTACGGTTCTATACATACACTGCTGTTCTGGGAGCTTCTGCCCATAGAAGCATGGGAAGATCTTGGTCATGAAGCATGGCCCTTGCTACTTCCATGATCGTTCTATTCTTTCTTTCTGCAATCCCATTATATTGTACATTATATGGAGTTGATAACTCCCTCTTCATCCCCGAGTCTTTTCATAGCTCTTTGAATTCATTTGATGTGAATTCTCCGCGATTATCTGATTAAAAGGCATTGATCTTATTTTCTTTGTCATTCTCGATCAAGGATTTGAATTCCTTGAACTTGCTGAATACTTCATCTTTGTTCTTCATAAAGTATATCCATACCATTCTAGAAAAATCATCAATAAAATAAACATAGTATACAAACCCGCTTAGTGAACTAGATGACATTGGACCGCATACATCGAAGTGGATTATTTCTAAGATTTTTTTTTCCTTTCTCTCGCTACTTGGAAATGTATTCTTTGTGTTCTTCCCTTTCACACATCCTTTGCATACACCTTAATGTTTTGTCTACATTTCTGGGAGATTTTCAACAACTTTGCTTGCAAGTGGCAGCGCTCTGTAAGGCACATGTGCAAGCCTTTTATTCCAAAGGTCATTTGGTTCTACCAAATCATGAACGAAATATTGTTTTGGTTGGCCCTTGAATTTGTATAGTCCTCCTTCTTCTTTCCCAATCGCTACTGCATCATCAAAATACTTTCCCTTTGGCCACATGAGGACTTGGCCATCTACAAATACAACCCTCATTCTTTTTGCATCCAATGCAGATATGGAGAGGAGGTTATTCTTTAGTCCAGGTACAAACAATACATCTTTCATCTTGATAGAATTTCCAGAGTCTAGATTTTATGTGGATTCACCACTACATTTTATTGGATACTAGTAATCATCTCTGAGTTTCACCTTGTGAGGTGATTCATGTTCAGATAGTTTCACAAAGGATTCCTTGAATCTTGTCATATGTTTGGAAGCACCACTGTCTATAAGCCAATCATCGCTGCCATGTGTGATAGTTCCCATGAGAGTATAAATCAAAACATATTCTTCATCACTTGAAGAATCATCACTATCTTGCATGTTTCTCTTTGTGGAAGGTTCATTATCCTCTACAGCATGAGCATGATGTCTTCTCTTGTTTCTGTTCTTCTTGTGAGAGCTACTTTTGTTTCTACAACAATCTCTAGAAAAGTGTCCTCTTTCATCACATGTATAGCAAATGAACTTAGACGTATCTCTATCATTTATAAAGTTATTCCTTTAATGAGAGTTCTTACCTCTGTGGTGGCTAGATTTGGTTTTCTTGGATTGTACTATGAGAGCTTGATCTTCACTTCCCACATTTTCTTCTCGAGCTGCTATCTGAGATTCTTCTTGTGATCATTCTTCCCATAGTTTTCTAAACTTGACTAACTTCTTTTTGGCACAAATCCATTCAATTAAATAGTCCCACGTCCTAGGGAGAGCATTCAAGGTGGTCATTACAATATCTGCATTCTCCACTTCTTCATCTACTGATTCAAGTTGTTCTTTGATCTAGGAGACCCTTCTGAAGTATGACTGTATGGTCTGTGCATTCTGGATCTTCACATTCTTCAATTGGTTCCTCAAGGTCATCTTCCAGTTTATGTTCTTTCCTTTAAACAATTTGGTTAGGGAATCAAACTTAGATTTAGGTGTCTTTAGGGAGGACACATGTGGTATGAGGTGATCCTTGATTGAATCATCAATAATCCTCTTAGCCATAAACAAATTCTTCTTGTGTAAGGCCTTAGCCTCATCTCCTTCTAGAACTGGAATCTCCTCATTGATGTAGGAGTCCAACTCATTTTCATCCAGGACCAGGGAGATCCTATACTTCTAGGTTCGAAAGTTTTCAACTCCCTAAATATTTTCATCAATATTGGTATGATGAGACATCTTAATTGAGAACCTTAAATGTAAATACAAAATATTTAGATCTTACCAGGTCAAGATGTCGAATCTGAATCTGGAGCTAAATTTCTACAGTGCTGCTTTAGGATCATATTAGGGTTAGGATTTTCCATAGTTCTGTCCAACCAAATGCTTTGATATTGATCTCTAATCTTCAAGTTTGAGGAGGATATCAATCCAGGTCTGGGCTCACTCAAAAATTCCACTTCTATGGAAAGCCCTAATTTCCAGCTCTAGTGTCGGGTCAAAAACAGAAAATGCTTGGAATCAGATTCTACTTCGACAAAGAGATGCACCCTGGGGAGGACAGTTAGTCCAACCTTATTTTTCTTAAAATATCTTGAGAGAAATCCAAAAATTAGGAATCCCCGGTTCCCATAGCTGCACAGTTCCTTCTTCTCAGGTTAGCTCAGATACCATGTTAGATTTTTATCATTTAAGCTAGCATTAACTTAGGATATTAACTGAGAGAATAAGAACCAAAAAAATCAAACACATAAGACAATGAACACAAATATTTTCCTCGAGGAAACCATATAGGAGAAAACCCCGCAACTTCCTCAGAGATAGAATCTGCACCAAATAGAAAATCCCCAAAAATAGTAAGATGATATCCCGACAGCAGTAGCCTCTTTCTTTCTAGCCCCAACAACTTCTTCTTCCTTAGCTATGTGCTACAATTGAGTGTGAGTGAGTTTGTATTAAATATATATGCTCACTCTCTATTTATACTAATTCTAACTTGATAATCACTCATTAGGGCTGACTTCTCTAGGAGAGTCTAATAACCCTAGTGCCCCAGAACTATGGGGACTTTAACCCTTGAACAATAGGAGGGTTACCCACAATGACTTGACATGACTTGTTTACATTATAGAACCTCCTGATAGGAACATCAGGGCCTGACATGACTCAAATACATTATAGACACTTCCTGAAATAAACATCGAGGTACAAGACATAAGATATACAAGTGAATACATTCCGAAGTTATAAATACATCAGCAGTGTATTCCATGTAATGTGTGATAACACAAATGTAGTATCTAATACTAAAATTTGAGGATCAGGAAAATTATGTGAAGTGTCAATATGTATTCTTGTATGATTATGTCCTTGTGTTAAAAGCTGTGTTAAGTTATATAATTAACACCTTATAAATTATTCGTATGTAAGTAATGAGATATAATATATTGAATCATGATACATCCCATCATGTTAAAACATTATTGGATTTTTGAAACATGTTGGTTACAAGTTTTTTGCACCAATGTTGAATTTTTTGTGAAAAGAGTGGGTTGATTTAGGAGAAATAGTCTTCTAAACTTATGGTTATCTGTAATGAACATTAGCCACTATTTTTTTATTATAAAAGCTTTAATACATGTGTATTCGTATCTTACGTCACCTTGTTAAAAGGGGGTTTTACTCAAAGTACAAGAGTTCCATCGAAGAGTATATTGTTTCCTGTAAAGACACCAATAGGAAAATATAACTATATATCACTTGGTATTTCTACGTCTCTAGCTTACCACTCATTGATATTGTGTAGAATTGGAATGTACTTCACTTGTAACTATCCAAAGATAGATAAGTAAAGAAGTTTATTTTATACTAATATTTAAAATGATAAGAGAATGAACGTCATATAATGTTATGTACTCACATTGCAGTATTATGCCAGGAACACTACCAATCGAAATGGACTATTAGTTACAAAATTCACTAGCTTAAAAAATGGAGTTAAATCAGTCAAGAATGAGTGATGTTTTACCTTTTATCTTATTATAATTGTTAGATTGAGAGGGTTTTATGAACCAAGGATTAACTGTGGATTATGTTATTTATGAAATGACATTGCAGGGTTTTACCATGATTATGACCATTGTCATGATAAACGTACAACATGGATTATAAATTGACCTGTGTAAATAAGTTGAGATCAATCGTTCAAAAATGAGTAATGATTTATTTTTGGATTACAGAATGGTATGAATTAGGAATGATATTAGATGTACAAATCATTACAAATGAGGTTGATAATTAAATAGATGAAATTATTGTTTATCGATAGACGATGATTTTATTACAACTAACCGTGAAGTTGTAAAGGATTCACAGAACAAGGCAATGCCAGTAAAACCACATTAAGCACCAAAGAGTGTGTCTTGCAAATAGTCAAAGGTTGTAATTAATAGTAAATACAAACAAGGAAAATAGATGCTATGGGGGAACAATGGTGTTAGGAAAATAATTGTTGTGTGAGCACATTTGTGTTAGGAAAATGAAGTGGCAAAAATTGATGATCCAAATCTACCTTGCTAAATTACCTTTTCCTTGACTCAAGCAGGAGGCTGGGTGGAAAAGAAATTCCTAGATTCAAGTGAGGGGGATTGAGGGGAATCATGAAAGAGTCTTCCATATCAATGGAAATACCTAGGCACAAAGCTTGACATCTGGAAGACAAGACATTGTTTGATGTCTCTAAGGAGAAAAATTTTGACTAGGAAATAAAAGGGAGAGTAACCTCAAATATAGCCTATAAGTCCACACAAAAATCGGTAAAATACATCCTGCCAAAAGATGAGTAAATATGGATTACTTATGAATCAATTACATTCTGGAAAAATAATTATGTATTATGATGATAAAAATACAAATAATGACTAGAAGATGTTCGATAAATTGCAATTTTGGTGTTGCGAAGGGATCCATTGTTTATGTTTTAAGTTGAATTATAAAATTATGACATGTTTTATTGAATAAATTTTGGGCAAATCTGATCTTATTACAGGAAACTAGAGGACTTGAACAATCACGACTTGCAAAAATCGGGAAAGATCAAAGGATATGGGAACATGAAAGACGAAGCAAGGAAATATGACTCAAGAGAGGAAGGAAATTTGTTAGAAAAAAATAACACCGAGGAAAGTGTTATTTTTAAGGGGGAAAGGATGTAATATCCCTCTTTTATACCCATAAATATTTTCTAATTTTGAATGTTTATTGTACTTGTTTTCTGGTGAGGATATCAAGGCCAAGGCCCCGCCAGTAAAACATTGTAAGTTAGGTGTTTAATTCCCTAAGTTGTCGACTTAGGAGACTTAATACATTGACGCAAATTAACAACGGGCAATTGAATTCACTAGGGGGAGACGAAGAACAAAATGACCTTGTTGTTAAAAAATGGTTGGACATCGAATTAGTACCTATAAGTCATAAAAGCATATTAAGTACTTCAGTTAAAAGACACAAGTACTCAAAATGGGATTTTAATACTTAATTATTGTATTGGCTAAAACGTCTACTTACACATACAGGTAACCGATGCTTCTGACAACCCCATGAAGACGCTTAATATTTTTTCTTTCTGAAGTAGACTTTTAAAATGACTAAATGTTCTTCTTATAAGTGGAAGTTACACAAAGACATTATATGTATATATATAATTTCATAATTATTACTTAATAAGAATAATATTCTTAAAACTAAGGATTACTCCTTACCACTAAACATTCAGATAATGGAATGTTTAAAGCACTACGACACTTGTGGTTTGAGCATTTACTCTAACTAATATTTATATGGAAAGAAGTAGAAGTGTAACTTTGTTCAAAATGTGGGAAATTGATTATCAGCACTTGTCATGAGGAAAACAATTACTTTGTTGTCATATTTTGGATGTACAAGAGGGGGAGGCATGAAGCTTCTAATTATAAGCATTTATTTCTCTTAGTAAAGGGGGGGATTAAATCATGTTTCAAGGTATGACCCCACGACCATGTGATTGGCGCAATCTGGATTAACCATGACCAAACCAACCAGCATTTCCAGGATTTGATGGCTCCCACACTTAGGAGGACTACCAATTTTATCCCTTGGCCAAATTTTGCATTAAAATTTCCTTCCCACAATTCTGCTCCCATAACAGGGTTTCCACAAGAATATTTTGGGATGCGGGATGCTGAAAATCCCCCCAAATTTTCCTCCCCCACAAATCTCTTTCCCCAACATATTTTCCACAAGCGGGTTGTGGAATGCAGGATCTCAACTTTCCAAAGTTGTTCCCCCACAACTCTCCTTCTGCAACTTTTCTCCCTCAACCTTTACAACCATCAAATATTTTCGGCCTTCTCAATGACCATCAAACTATCCTTTGATGCATTTATAACAAATCGACGTGGATCCATTATCACCCTCGCAACTTCCATTGTGGATTACACTTGGACCGTCAGATCTCCATCTGCAGACTAAATCTCCATCGTTCATTCTCTGCAATAAACTAGTTGCATTGATTGATCAGATAATTGATCAATCCTTCCTGTAATATCTAATATTAATTATCCTATCACTTCTATTCATGCATTTACAACTTATTTCACTACCCAAACAAAAATTCATGCGTGAATCAACAATTTTGCAGAAATACAAAGATGTTCAGGAAACTGTGGAAGTCGACTCTTCATGGGTTCACAATTCAAAATAGTAAATGCATAGAGGCTAATAATACTGAAAAAATAAAAATATTCTTCATATTAAGAAACCATACAAATACAGAGCTCGGGTCGCTTCTTGAGTCTATTCAAAATACTTACAAGCAGAACCAGACGTATGTCTTTCCGTCTCTCTCCAAACTCAAACTTCTAATGCTGAATATAAGAACCCCCTCTACTCCTCTACTCCTCTTATTTAAGATAACATGTAACCTCCTACACTAAGTGGTCTTGCCACTGAAAAAAAATGACGACTAAGCATGATGAAAGTGTCCCTCTCTCAAACAGACAAACTACGGCTTGATCTCCACGCAGGGAGTCATAATACGCACTCCTATCAGTACCAACAAACTATGACTCATCAAAAAACAATAATATGCCAAATCATGTGACCAACTCATTTTATTGTTGGAATTCCATGATGCTCCTGCATCAGACTCGCAAGGGTGAAAAATTATGAACCCCATTTCATTAGATCAACTAAAGTGAAACCCTTCTCTTACAACTCTATAACACTCATCCAAGTAGAATCCTCTGTTGGTCGCTTCTTCCATTTGAACAAATAGTACAAATAATCCTTATTCCTTGTACTCTTTACCACTTTAGTGTCCAGAATGGCCTCAACTTCCAATGGTTGTGCCACAGGCATCTGCCCCACCCATTGTAAGTCTATAGTAGGATCTTTACCTTCTACAAAGGTTCTAGTATCACCTTCTACATAAGGATATAAATATGCAACATTAAATATTGGTGAAATACCCACTCTTGTAAGCATCTATAACTTATAAGCATTTGCTAATAATTTTTTAAGTATTCTGCAGGGTCCAATATTCTTCATCTTCATCTTGTTATGCTCTCCTTTTGGAAACCTATTCCTCTTTAGATATTCTAAGACCAAATATCCTACTTCATAGTTCTTCTCTCTCCTTTTGGAATCTTCTCTGGCCTTGTAACTAGTGTTACTCTGCTATAACCTTGCTTTCACTAGCTCCTGTAGTTCATTGATCCTTATTGCAAACACTTCTCCATCTGCACTCCTTTTCTCCAATTGACATAAGTCACGAATTTCACGCACTCCTCTTGGGTTCATTCCATACAGAATTTGAAATGGATTCATCCTTGTACTCATGTTTGATAAATCATTATAGGAAAACTCATCTTGAGATAACACACTGTCCCATTGCTTAGTACTCTCCCCAATCAAAATTATGTACTTGTTCCCTAGACTCCTATTAACTACCTCTATCTATTAATCAAAATTTGGGTGAAATGCTAAACTAAAGTTTAGTCTGGTACCCAACTTCTTCCACAAGTTCCTCTGAAAACGACCTGTGAGATTCACATCTATGTCTGATACAATGCTTCCAAGTAAACCATGTAACTTCACAACTTCATTGAAAAACAAGTTAGCAATGGGTGTAGCATCACAATTCCTTTTGAAGGGAATGAAATTTTCCATCTTAGTGATGTTATAGTTTTATCATTTAAGCTAGCATTAATTGAGGATCTTAATTGAGAGAATAACAAGAACAACAATCAAACACATAAGAGAATGAACACAAAGATTTTCCTTAGGGAAAACATAAAGGAAAAAACCCTGCAACTTCCTCAGAGATAGAATCAACACTAAATAGAAAATCCCCAAAATAGTAAGATGATATCCCGACATTAGTGGCCTCTTTCTTTCTATCCCCAACAACTTCTTCTTCCTCAGCTATGCACTACAACTGAGTGTGAGTGAGTGTGTGATAAATAGAGAGGCTCACTCTCTATTTATAATAATTCTTGACTTGACAATGATTCACTAGGTTGACTTCTCTAGGAGATTCTAATAACCCTAGTGCCCCAGAATTGATGGAAATTTAACCCTTGACCAATAGGAGGGTTACCCACAATGACTTGACATGGCTTGTTTACATTATAGAACCTCCTGATAGGAACATCGAGGCATGACATGACTCAAATACGTTATATACACTTCCTGGAATAAAAATTGGGGTACAAGAGATAAGATTTACAAGTGAATACATTCCGAAGTTACAAATACATCAACAATCTTTGTTAACTAGGAAGGTATTCTTTCGACACAATTTTCAGCATTGGTCTTCTTCGTTGTATTGACTGGATCATCTCATCATCTTCAAGTTGTCTTCATCTTTAAGTATTCTTCATATTCAAGATATCATCGTCTTCAAGTCTTCTTCATCTTCAAGTCATATTTGTCTTCAAGTCTTCTTCTAAGTCATCTTCTTCTTCAAGTCTTCTTCATCATAGGACCTGGATCATCATGACTGCTGGATCATCATCATTGTATCATCATCAAATATGGATCATCATGAAGTCTAGATCATCATCACATCTGGATTGCCACTTGATCTAGATCATCGTCATTGGTGCTATCTCAGAATGGTGCTATCTCTTGATTCTTCTCATCACAGGAAGTTCTATAGAGCCATCCCTTTTTCATGCTAGTTGTAGGCCTACCCTTCATGTAGGTATTCAAGACTTATATCTGACCCTAAGTTAGAATGGACCACCCAGCTCTTACATCTGACCTCATCTTTTAAAAGATGCATGCCCAGCACTCACATCTGACCTCATCTTGTTAGAAAATACCAGCACTCACATCTGACCATGTGTAAACACATCACACCACAATGGCTGAACACTTACATCCAACCTCATCTTGTTGGAAAAGCTTTGCATTTACATCCAACCTCATCTTTCAAGAAAGGCTCTACACTTACATTTGACCTCATCTTGTCAGAAAGGCTTTGCACTTACATTCGACCATGTTCAAAAAAATCTCATCGAAAGGGATTTCAGTCCTACTCTGAGACTTCTTGGTAACTGACCAAGTTCCTCCATTCTCCTAGAGAATGGAATCATCCCTTATATATGATCAAGTGGGAAGACATCCCTCAATCACATTAGAATGTCCATGCACTCACATCTAATCATGTAATACTACATCCCACAGTCATATCAGAATGGCCCTCAGTCCCAGACTAAGTATTCTTGGTAACTGACCAGGTGCCTCCATTCCAAGAATGGCATTCAGACCTTATATCTGATCATGTAGGCACCAATCCTACAGTCACTTCTGAATGGATGAGCACTCACATATGACACGGAAGGAACCAAATCCTCTCACCATGATAGAATGGCTCAGCCCTTATATTTGACCACAGAAGGAACCTAATCCTCTCACCACATCAGAATGGCTCTAGGTCTCATCATTTCCCATTGAAGGGAACCTTAATCTAGAGAAAAAAAAGCTTCTCCCTGAGGTACTCAAACTTCACTCTAGCCAATGCCTTCATCAACACATCAGCTATTTGTTAGTCTGTCACAAGATACTAGAGCTTCACTGCTCCTCTCTGCACCATATCCCTGATATAGTGATACTTGATCCCGATATGCTTCGACTTGTCATGGAAAACCAACTTCTTCGAAAAATTCAAACAACTCTAGTTGTCACAATACATATAAGTAGCATCCAACTGGAGATCAAATAAATCATACAATACCTTTCTCAGCCACACTGCCTCGCAACTAGTTGAACAAGCTATGACATATTCTACTTCATTTGTACTCAGTGCCACATAGTACTTCTTTCTACTAAACCAAGAGATCACACCTAATCCCATACTAAAGCAGCATCCTGAAGTGATATTCCTATTGATGGCACTACCTATCCAATCTAAATCAACATAACCCACCAGGTTAATATTTTTATTTGCCTTGTACTTGAGCCCATAATCAACTATACCTTTACCTCAGAATATGCCTTGCAGCAATCAAGTGAACATGTCTCGAATCTATTAGAAACTGCCTCAAGGTGTTCACAACAAAGAAAATATCCAGTCTCATGTTCATCAGGTACATCAAGGACCCAATCATTTAATGATACATCTTAGAATCAACCACCTCTGATGAAGAATCACTCAATAGCTTCAGGTTCGATGGCATAGGTGTGATTATGGCCTGGCAGTCCATCATCCTAAATCTCTTCAGAATATCTACTTCATACTTCCCTTGTCCAAGGAAGATTCCATCTGTATTCTACCACACCTCCATGCCTAAGAAATAGTGCATCATACCCAAGTCTTTCATTTCAAAATCGACAATAAGTTTCCTCTTCATATCAGCAATCAACCCATCTATACCTGTTACAAACAGATCATCCACATACAATACAAGTATCACTGGGTTTCCATCTTCAGCCCTATAGTAAAGGTTGGAATCAAGTTTACTCTTGGTAAAGCCCAAAATGGATAGGAAGCCATCAATTCTTCCATACCATGTCTTGGCTACCTGTTTTAAATCATACAGGGATTTCTTCAATCTACACACATGAGGCTCCTTGCCATGTGTCTCAAAACCGAGTGGCTGCTCCATATACACTTCCTCTTCTACTACACCATTCAAGTAGTCTTGACATCCATCTGGTATATCTTTCATTTCATCACTGTAGCTGAAGAAAGTACTGATCTGATGGAAGTGTATCTGGCTATAGGTGCAAAAGTTTCTTCATAATCTATTCCTTCGTTTTGGAAGAAACCACGAGCCACAAATCTTTCTTTATATTTCTCTATGCTGCCATCTGCAACACGCTTGATCTTGTAGATCCATTTTGAAGTTACTATGGAATTCCCTTCTAGTCTTGGCACAACATCCCAAACATCATTCTTCATGATCGATTGCTACTCTTTGATCATGAACTCCTTCCATTCTTTCCTTTTTGTCACTTCTTTATTAATAATGTCACATAGCAAGGATACATAATTGGAGCAGGACCTAGTTCTCTTTCTTCCTCTGTGTGTTTCTTCTGAAGATCCATATATTTCTACACCTTGGATAATTTCACGTACCCAAGCAGGTTTCCTCTTATGAGGATTCTTATCCTGAGGTGGATCTATAGGTTCTTAAGGTTCTTCTAATTCTTGATCTTCTTATTGAATTTCTTCGTTCATGGTTGTATCATGAATTCTGGGTGCTCTTGTTTCTTCAGGTTCTTTAGCTGGTTTCTTTCTGGATTTGACGTAGGCTGAATCTTCATCAAATGTTACATCTCTGCTAATTTAAATCTTCTTGAATCCTGGGAAGTATATTCTGTAATCCTTCGAGCTTTCAAAGTATCACACAAATATACCCTTCTTTCTTGAAGGATGTAACTTCATCCTCTTTTCTTTAGGAATGTGTATGTATATAGGATAGTCAAATATTCTGATATGGCTAACTTCTGGATTCTTGCTATAGAAGACTTCTTCTAATGTCTTGTTCTCGAGTACTTTGTGTGGAGTACGGTTCTGTACATACACCTTTGTCCTATAAGCTTCTGCCCATAGATGCATGGGAAGATCTTGATCATGAAGCATGGCCCTTGAAGCTTCCATGATTGTTCTATTCTTTCTTTCTGCAATCCCATTCTGTTCTTGACTATATGGAGTGGTTAATTTCCTCTTAATCCCCGAGTCTTTGCATAGTTATTTGAATTCATTTGATGTGAATTCTTTTCCATTATATGATTGAAAGGTCTTGATCTTGTTGTTTGTGTGATTCTCTATCAAGGCTTTGATTTCCTTGAACTTGCCGAATACTTCGTCTTTGTTCTTCATAAAGTATCTCCATTCCTTTCTAGAAAAATCATCAATAAAAGAAACATAGTATACATACCCGCTTAGTGAACTAGATGACATTGGACCGCATACATTGGAGTTGATCCATGCCCTCACTACTTGAAAATGTCTTCTTTGTGTTCTTCCCTTTCGCACATCCTTTGCATACACCTTCATGTTTTGTCTGCATTTCTGAGAGACCTGCAACAACTTTACTTTCAAGTGGTAGTACTTTATAATGCACATGTGCAAGCCTTCTATGCCAAAGCTCATTTGGTTCTATCGAGTCATGAAGCAAAGCTTTCTCTGGTTGGCCCTTCAATTTGTATAATCATCCTTCTTGTTCCCCAATCACTACTACATCATCGAAAGACTTTCCCTTTCGCCATATGAGGACTTGGCCATCTACAAATGCAACCCTCATTCCTTTTGCATCCAATGCATATATGGAGAGGAAGTTCTTCTTTAGTCTAGGTACAAACAATATATATTTCATTTTGATAGACTTTTTATAGGCTAGCTTGTATGAGAATTCACCACTACCTTTTATTGGATACTGGTAGTCATCTCTGAGTTTCACCTTGTGAGGTGATTCATGTTCAAATACTTTCACAAAGGATTCCTTGAATCTTGTCATATCTTTGGAAGCACCACTATCTATAAGCCAATCATTGCTTCCATGTGTGATAGTTCCTGTGAGAGCAAAAATCAGAACATATTCTTCATCACTTGAAGAATCATCACTATCTTTTCGGTTTCTCTTTGTGGAAGGTTCATCATCCTCTATAGCATGAGCATGATGTATTCTCTTTTTTCCCTTCTTCTTGTGAGAGCTACTTTTGTTTCTATGACAATCTCTAGCAAAGCGTCCTCTTTCATCACATGTATAGCAAATGAACTTAGAGTTATCTCTAGGATTTCTAAAGTTATTCCTTTGATGAGAGTACTTACCTCTATGGTTTCTAGATCTAGGTTTCTCAGATTGTACAGTGCGATCTTGATATTCACTTCCCATCTTTTCTTCTTAAGCTGTTATCTGATCTTCTTCTTGAGAAGATTCTTCCCATAGTCTGCTGAACTTGACTAACTTCTTTCTTGCACAGATCCCTTGAATGAAAGAGTCACATGTCCTAGAGAAACCATTGAAGGTGGTCGTCACAATATCTGCATTCTCCACTTCTTCATCTACTACTTCAAGTTGTTCTTTGATATGGGAGACCCTTGTGAAGTATGACTATATGGTCTCCACATTCTAGATCTTCACATTCTTCAATTGGTTCCTCATGGTCATCTTCCGGTTTATGTTCTTTCCTTCAAACAATTTGGTTAGGGAATCTAACATAGCTTTAGGTGTCTTTAGGGAGGACACCTATGGTATGAGGTGATCCTTTATTGAATCAACAATAATACTCTTAGTCATAACCAACTTCTTCTTGTGTAAGGCCTTAGCCTCATCTCCCCATGGAACTAGAATATCCTCATTGATCTTGGAGTCCAACTCATTTTCTTCCAGGACCAAGGAGATCCTATACTTCCAGACTCGAAATTTATCATCCCCCTCAAGCTTTTCATCAAGCTTGGTATGATGAGACATCTTAATTGAGAAACCCAAATGGAAATACAAAAGATTTAGATCTTAGCAGGTCAAGATGTCAGATCTGAATTTCTGTAGTGCTGGTTCAAGAGCAGATTAGGGTTTGAATTTCTTAGATTTCTATCCAACCAAATGCTTTGATATTGATCTCTAAACTTTTATTTTGAGGAGGATATAAATCTAGGCCTGGGATCACTCAAAAATTCCACTTCTATGGAAAGACCTAATTTCTGGCACTAGTGTCGAGTCAAAAGCTAAAAATGTTCATAATTAGATTATGCTTCGACAGAAAGATGTGCCCTAGGGAGGAGAGTGAGTCCAACCTTATTTTGCTCAAAATCTATGGAGAGAGATCCAAAAAGTAGGAATCCCTAGTTTCTATAGCTGCACAGTGTCTTCTTCTTAGGTTAGTTCTAATAGCATGTTAGATTTTTATCATTTAAGCTAGCATAAACTTAGGATCTTAATTGAGAGAATAATAAGCACAACTATCGAACACATAAGACAATGAGCACAAAAATTTTCCTTGGGGAAACAATAAAGGAGAAAACCCCACAAATTCCTCAGAGATAGAATCAAAACCAAATAGAAAAGCTCCAAAAGACTAAGCTGATATCCCGACAACAATAGCCTCTTTCTTTCTAGCCCCAACAACTTCTTCTTCCTTAGCTATGCACTACAACTGAGTGTGAGTGAGTGTGTGATAAATATAGAGGCTCACTCTCTATTTATACTAATTCCAGACTTGACAATGACTCACTAGGGCCGACTTCTCTATGAGAGTCTAATAACCCTAGTGCCCCGGAACTACAGAGACTTTAACCCTTGAACAATAGGAGGGTTACCCACAATGACTTGACATGACTTGTTTACATATAGAACCTCCTGATAGGAATATCAGGGCATGACATGAATCAAATACATTATAGACATTTCCCAGAATAAACATTGGGGTACAAAACATAAGATATACAACTGAATACATTCCAAAGTTACAAATAAATCAACAAGTGAATCTATCAATGACTACAAAGATAGAATCATGTCCCTTGTAAGTTCTTGGTAAACCTAGAATGAAATCGATACTCATAGAATCCCAAGGACTAGTTCGAATAGGAAATGGTGTATACAACCCTGTGTTCTGGATTCTCCCTTTAACATGCTGGCATACTATGCATATTCTTACAAAATTATCAACTTTAGACCGTATCCTTGGGAAAAAATAGAAATGACCTAACTGTCCAAACGTTTTATCACTTCCAAAGTGACCTGCCATACCTCCTTTATATTTTTCTTCTATTAGGTTCTTTCTCATGGAACACTTTGGTATACATAGTTTACTGTTTCAAATGAGTAAACCATCTTGTAGTGTATACTCCATCCATGGATCACTGTCCACCACTACTGTATTCTTACAATCCTTGTAATCCTCCCAGAAATCAACTTCAGTCTCATACAAATCCCTCAAATACTCAAATCCCAACACTTGGATCTGGTTCTCTTGCACAATCAACAGTATCGTACTGAAGGGATTAGCTACTCTATTTAACTGTCCACTTATGTGCTTCAACAAAAAGGCGAAGATCTGTAAGAACTCAATCCACTTGACATGTTTCAGGTTCAACTTAGGTTTCTACATAATGTACTGGAATGTATGGTTATCAGAATATAAGTTAAATTATCTAGGCATTAAATAATGTCTCCAATGCTTCATTTCTTGAACAAAAGAATAAAAATCCTTGTCATAAGATGAATACTTATGCTTTGCATCATTGATATTCTCACCAAAATACACTATAGTTCTATCCTCCTGATTGAGTATAGCTTTGATTGCTACTCCACTGGCATCACACTTTACTTAGAAAGTGTGTTTGAAGTCTGGGAACTTCAATACTAGTTTGTCAATGATCTTCTTATTCAAGAACTAAAAACTCCTTTCAGCCTCTGTTGTCCATTGAAATGGTTGTTTGTCCTTCTTAATTGTCTCGACAATAGATGCACAAATACCAATTAATTCCTTTATAAATTTCCTATAAAAAATTTCCAATCAATGAAAATGTCTTACCTCAAATATGCTTCTAGGTGAAGGCCAATCAATGATTGCTTGCACATTTTCTGCATCCATCTTCAACCCATCTCTCGAGATAACAAAAACTAAATATACTAACTCTAGCTTCATGAATTTACACTTCTTCACATTTATCAACAATTTTTCCTGTTGCAGCCTCTCTAGAAGATATCTCAAATGCTTTAGATTCTATTCTTCTATTTGGATGAAAACCAAAATGTCATCAAGGTAAACTATCACAAAATTACCTATCAAATGTCTCAAGAATTCATTCATCAACCTTATAAGAGTGATTGGTGTGTAGGACAATCCAAATGGCATGACCAACCACTCATACAACCCATTATTTGTATTAAAGGTTGTCTTCCACTCATCTCCTTCACTTATTCTAATATGATGATATCCACTCTTCAAATCCACTTTTGAAAATCACATTTCCCCACTTTGGAAATCCATCATGTCATCCATCCTTAGTAATGGAAACCTATATCTAATAGTAATATTGTTAATGGCTCTAGAGTCAGTACACATCCTCCACTCACCATCCTTCTTTGGTGTCAGTACTACGGGTACTACACATGGACTCAAAATTTTCTGGACCAACCCTTTGTCCAAAAACCCTTGGATATGTTTCCTCACTTCTTCATTCTCTTGAGGTGTCAACCTATATGTTTCCTTGTTTGGTAAACTAACTCTTGGAATAAAATGAATTTGATGATTTATATCCCTCCTTGGTGGTAACTCATTGGGTAAATCATCCACCACGATGTCACTAAACTCACTCATCATTTCCTAAATCTCCTTACATAGATCTATCGCATTAGTGTTCATTATCATCACTCTTGGTTTGCATACCACAACATAGTTCAACTCTTCCTCTTCAATATGTTGAAAATATTCTTTTCTTGACAAGATCAGGACTTTGGGTACTTACTGTTCTGGTGTACCACCTTCTTCTAAAGGGTGAAGTACATGCCTTATCCCATTCTCCTCAAAACTATGATATTTACTCTTACCATCATGAATCACCTCCTTATCAAATTTCCATGATCTTCCTAACCGTATATGACAAACATCCATGGGCATAACATCACATAGAATCTTGTCCTTATGTGGACCTATTTGGAAATAAACTTCACACTGCTCACTCACTAGGATTTGATGTCCTTTATGTAACCAAGATACCTTATATGAAACAAGATGCTTGGTCCTCCTTAAACTAAGCTTCTCCACAATCTCTATGGAAACAATTTTTTTAGTGTCGCCACTGTCAATCACCATCTTACAACACTTCCCTTGGACTTTACATGTATTCCTGAATAAATATTTTCTTTGAGCAGGCTCTACTTGCTCCTTCTTAGGTTTCAACAATACCTTGTTCATCATCAATGCCTCTCTTGTTTATAAAAAGAAATTCTGCCATTGTCAACTCTTCTTGCTGGTGCTCATACTAAGCTACATAGGCCCCTCTCTATCCTATGTATTTCTTCCCTAGACATTCGAATGTTTTATGCCCTAGATGGTTGAATTTGTAGCACGTAATGATATTTTATATGCCTCTTCCTCTACCTATACCTCCTTGATAAGGTCCTCTTCTGCTAGAGTAACCTCCTCTATCGTGTTTCTCTTACTGGATAGATTTACCAGAATCCCCCCTCTACGCTCCAAATATTCCTCTTCCATTCATTTATCCTCTTCCTCTAGTTGAATCTATGCTTCCTCACTATATTTTCTTCTTCCCTTAAGGAACATTGATACACCTCCTCCATTTTTCTAGGTGATATCATGTTGATCTCTTCATGGATATCCATCCTTAGACCATTGACATATCTAGCATCCTTTCTTGCTGACTCTTCCACATATCCTGCCCTTAAGTTTACTTTGTCGAACTCTTCAATGTACTCTCTCATTGCGAACAATCCTTGCCTAAGGTTATGTACATGTCTACACAGAATTAACTAGTAATCTTTGGGAAAGAACTCATCCCTCATCTTTGCTACCATCCTATCCCATCTCTTTATCAAGTACTTATTCTTCCTCCTTTCTGCTTACACACTATCCCACCACAAGGAAGCAGTCCCTTTCAACCTTGTCACTGCCAATTTGATTCACTTTTCTTCTTCAATCTCATCATACCCAAAGTACTTATCTAGCTCACTGATCCAGTCAATGAGATGGTAATCAATAAAACTTCCATCATAATAGGCAACTCAGGTTTCGGCCTTGAAGTTTCTCCTAGAATTGATATGAAATACCTTAGCTCAGGAGTCTCTTGCATAGGTGCAGCTTCTTCTTTTTGCTCTTCATCCTTAGGTTCACTTACATCCCCTAATTTTGGGTCTCTTCATCTATGTGTATCCATGGCTTTGAGACGTGCTCAGAGCTCCCTCATTTTCTCCACAACTTTGGCATTTCCCACTGGTTGATTTATGTCACGACCTTTTGCTCTTCCTATGCATGCAGTCATGCTTTTGCACTGAGAATTTTCTATACTAGAGATTTCTCCATTGCTATAGGGACGGAATGGCTACCTTCCATATATAGGATGGAAGGATAGGTCCCTGTGTGGAAATGAAGAGAAGAAAAATAGAAATGAAACTAGATAGAAATGAGAGCAAAGATGGAGAACCCCTCTGCAAGAAAGGTTAGGGTTCCGCTCCAATAACCTGCAAACAACTATTAGAAACAGAAAACCTACAAAAATATGTTAGAAATAAACCTACAAACAAGCTATGGATTAGACAAAAACAAAGAAACAAAACAAAACACACATGTATGCCTTCTCTTTGGTGCAATGGGCCACCATGTCCTAGCTGGAAGAAGCATCTCTCTCTATCTCTTGGCTATGGAGGAGCTATGGCTCAATGGAGTAATGAATGGATGAGAGGAGGGATGTGGGTGGCTTGAGAGATAAAGGGTATTAAGGCATCCACAAGAAGCATAATAGTATGCAAGGGAAGAGTTGTTTGAGAGTGACTCCCATCTCTCCTTTTATAGCTTTTTTTGGGATTTTTCAGGGTTTTAAGCCTTTGGTCAGGGCTTTAGCCCCTTCCACCCTAACTTTCGCTCCTTTTAGGGTTTTAGGCTCCTTTGAGGGGTTTTATCTCCTTTTTGGTTGCTTTAGCCCCTAGGAGAGTTATTTAGGCTACTTTTCGGGGTTTTTAAGCCCTTTTACTCATTTTTAAGCCTTTTTAAGGGTGTGGGGGTCTAATGGGGTGATACGAAGGTCATGCATGGGTGTCCTTGGGTGGTGTAGGCCATGTAGATATGAGTGAGATATTTTTTAGGTTAACAGATTGCCCCCTGATGTGTGAGGGCAGGAGCTCATCGTGTGGCCGATGGACATCATAGGATTTGCTGTGGAGAGGTGGTGCTTCAGGGGATGGGGCATGGTGGATTTTTGTTTTTTGTATTAATATGGTTCCCATCAATGGGTGAGACACAAATAATGTGTGACATGTATATGGACGAGGCAGACATCCCCATGCTTATGATAATGTCAAAAGAATAATTTGATCTATGCTCTAAAATACAAGAGCCGATCATATACAACTAATGGTACATAGTGGTTGCGTCAATGTGAGGCTGAATACAATACTGATCTGAAGAAATGGTACATTGGACCTATGGAATTCTCATGGAATGCTATATCTTCATGATTGATGGCCTACTAGATCTAGGATAGTACATAGCTATATGGACTCACTAATTGAGAGTCAGAGTCTCTGTGGTACAATTATGCTGCATCAATCATAAATCCATTTAGAAGCACTATCGGGGCTTCTGAACACTATCTCCAACACAACCTGGATATCACAAGGGACATAACCTGTTTAGGTCACTCAATTAGACTCATCACTGTGCTAGAGTCAAGTGACATTTGGGGTCTTCGACCAAATAATGCATGGAACAAACCTTGTACGAATATCAACGGTGCGATGATGTAGTTGGAGTCATGCACTTGAGAAACAACCATTTCGAGAGGCACTAAGGTCTCCTCTCAAGTGGTCCAAGGAATTCATCAATTATTTCAATGAAACCAAGGTACAGGGATCTCTGGGTCTATCCTCTGGAATATGTGTGTTGTCATCGATAGAGGGAGACCTAACCCTAGTTAAAACAATGATGTTTCCTTTACAAGAAGTGTGAGGGAGATAACCAAAAGGTGTGAGACAATCTACAGATTGACCCATTGAATGGGGTGGGGGGGAGGGGGAGGGAAATAATTGAACAGGGGTAGAGGGAGTGTGGTAGAACCAAACTTCCTTTGTTCAAAGTATGACGACAAGGTGGACCAGGCAGTAAATGAAAATGACTCATGGAAATGGGATCATAGCTGTAATACCAACAATGTCACTGCAGATGGGAAATACTTGGGGGAGGTGGGTACTTTTGATATTGATGGGATCCAAGGAAGAAACATTGTCGAGTACTCTAAATAAAGGCGATCCAAAGTGGGAATGCTACCAAACTATTTTTTGTTGGGTGGTGTCTAGAGACACCGTTCTGGTACAATCGCATGCATTTGGCGAGTATGAGAAGGTAAATGCTCGATGGTGCTTTCAATTTTAGAGAGTATGAAAGCATGAAGAAGACTCCAGTGGGAGATCTTTTTCGTTGGTAGTCTCCTGTGCCCGAAAAAGGATAAAAGTATACATAGGAGATCTCACCCTTCCTGTAGGGGATGAGAGACTTTTTTATCATTGGTAGTCAAATCAGGCTGAAAAAGGTTAAACCTATACTGAATGGACAACCATTCAGATACTTTTACGACCATGAATGAAACCAAGTTTGCTTGGCAATATTTTCTTGATGAGAAGGCTAGAAAAGAGCTTAATGACAACCCATGGTAAGATTTTTCATAGAGTGTGACCCCTCTGCTTGAGAAAGCATAAAAGTATGCAGAGGGGAATGGTCTTGGCTTGAATATGCCAAGGTAGTTCTTTTCATTTAATGGTCTACATAGTCCGCAAAAGGAGCTAAACGTGACAATGTAGATGACCTTTCCTATACTTTAACAAGTGGGAAAGGAAGCAACTTTGCTTGGCAATATTTTCATTGTTTTTAAGAGTCAGAAAATAGATTAAACAAAACTCTAATATGGTCAACCTATTGCAGTGGCACAGGCAGTGCCCCATGTTGGGACGATGGACAGTGGTCCAAAGGTCATCCATGCAGTATGGACGAAGCAGACGACTCTCAAACATACACATACATGCACATGATAGATCGCGGTAGAGGCACATGAGTTTGTGTGACAAAGGCAAGAAAACTGAGGTGTCTCTCGAACAGAGGTCAGGAGAGCTGTGTGTGAGTTCTGGTGGATGGAATTGACTACATACGATGTGAGTGCAAGTCCGGAGGTAGTTATATGCCAAATATGTGAAACACGAAACAATTTGTTTTCCAGAAAATGGTCTAAAGTTCCACGTAAGGTGTGGTGGATGAAGCAAATGACTATTTGTTACAAAAATAAAAATGATGTTCCTTAATGGGTGGTGTCCCGAGAACCCGCATGAGTAGCGGTAGTCAAGAGTGATGTAAGTACAAGTCTATGGACACTTGCATCATTATGATGTGGTTTGTAAAATGAGGTAACTTCCAAGAAGTGGTCCTGAAAATTACTTATTAGACATGAGACGATGGTCTCATTAGAAGATAGAAGATGAAAATTTGAGCCCAGAGGTGTGAAAGGTGTCTCGAACATGCTTCGGGTGACTCTGATTTAGTAGCTGATGGTGCTACCCCTGAATAGGGGTATTTGATTTGTGGTAAAACATTGCAAGACAAAAAAGGGAAAAAAATACGTTGTAAGGGAGTCATAGTGGTTATATTAGGCAGAGAATCTCTTGAGGTGGATCATGTTGCATGGATTCTTCAAGAGTCGACCATCTGAGTCAGCAAAGAGGTATGCCCCCTTGCCAAGACGAAGGTCATTAGCAAGGTGGGATGATGAAATCTAGTATTTTATGGGAAGAACCAATTCCACACTATGATTTAAAGGGAATGGGATAAAACCAAAGGAGGTATTACATATATCTACGTCATCGTGTAATTGGTGCCAGGATAGATCAGGTGGATCTTCCATAGATGACGAGATGGACGGGAAATTGGTGCTAAATATTATGAAAATGGTATTGGTTTTGGTTTTGGTTTCCTTGCTCCCAGTCTCTGTTGGAGGAAGAGGGGTAGGCCTGGAGACGGGGGAAGTCTTTGATGGACCTGGAGGTAGGTGCAACATCATCTCAATTGGCTAGACATGAGTCAACACATCCTGGGGCCTTATAAGTAGGGTATGTGGTTCAAGGTACCATGCAGGAACTACTAGTGTGAAATCCTATAGATTGCAGGTTTCCAAGACAGACTTACTCACAATCTCGGATGGTAGGAAAAGGAAAAGGAAAATAAAAAGGAAAAGGATCATGTTGAGTGGGAATGAACCCCATTGTTTCCCTAGTAACTAGGGTTGAGGTTGCAACTAAGGTTGCGGCTGTGGCAGGGGAAAAAACATAAGAGATAGGTCTGATGGACCATCGGTGATGGTGGAGAAAAGAGGGTCTATAGAACTGGACATCATGTAAATGGACATGGCGTTGGAAGGAGGAGGTGGGGGATGAAATTCTTCGATCAGGGTGATCTCAGACTCAGGAGAATGTTGACAGAGGTTGGATAAATCCATTCAAAACTCAGGAAAGTCTTGGCAATGGTGAGAATAATGTCCATACAAATCATAGAGGGCACAAGCATGGTTTGTTCTCAGTGACTTGTTTTTTACGATTGGCACACTTGGAAGTTCAACCACGAGGAGGTTCTCATTTGTATCCATGGCATACAAATGTGCATGGATGATTGGGATTTTAGGGTAGTTCTAAACTGGATGGCCCTATTGCTCGCAGATGGAGCAAGGTAGGATCTGCCAAGGTTATGTAGTAGCTTTCACATTCCTTCCCTTGTCCCTTTTTGGGTGGGGCAGTGCTGGTGCGGGTGTGGTGGTTGGTTTTTATGGATTGGTTGGAGGATGGGACTCGACCACAATGGGATGCATAGGTGTTAAGACTACCTGGGGCATTGATGGTTGAGCTGGTGGATCAAGATACCACACAGGAATTCCCAATGTAAAGTTGGGTAGGTTCAGGGTGGAAATTACCAGCTTGCTCATGACACCAGGCGGGGGGAAAAGGAAGGGAATTGTATGGATTGGAGAGGAGCCTAGATAACTCCCTGATGGTTGTATGTGGGGGTGAGGTTGTGGTTGTGGTTGCGCATAATGCTGTGGCTACAGATGATGTTGTAGCTGCAAATGGTGTTGTGGTTGTGGCTACGGTTGTTGTTTGGGTAAAGCAATGCTATATGATGCATGCACAAGTCTGCAGTCTCGTTTGGTGTCAGTGGTGGTGACACTAAGGGGAAAGGAGCCATCATGGTGGTATCGACAAACAACCCAAGGCCCACATTCAACAATGGGGAGGCTGGTGTGTTGTCAACCATTGTGTTGATTGCAGGGACAACATTGGCATGTGTGGTCGTCCCTTGTGGCTCAATGGTGTTGATGGTAGGGATAACATTGGCGGGTGTCGTTAACCCTTGTAGATTGTGATAAGTGATTTGATCAAATCTCACGATATTCACTTCATGGGGGAACATCATGATACGGAAGACAGTTGATGCGATAGCTATCATGGCATACATATAACTTCTTCTGAGGAGAAGGTTATAGTCCAATTGAGAGTTGACAACCTCTATGTCAATTAAAACTGTCTTCCCGGCTAATGTGATGGGAACATGGGGGATGATTCCTTGGGATTTAGTGGGATGGCCATCATAAGCCCACAGAGTTGTGGAGGATGGCTGCTAAATTGGGGATCCAAGTTTCTACCAGACTAGGGTAGACATAATGCATGTAGATTCCCCCTCATCTCATATGCACCGGTGCACAACCAAATTCTAGATAGACACTGGGATTTGAAAGGCGATGGTTGATGGCATGCGCGGCTATCCATTATCCATGTCGAATGTGATCAACTTGGAGTCGGAGTGGTCTACTACCCCAAGTGAAGCTAGTAAAACTTTCCGCTACATTGGGCATGATTTGAGTACCTCCAGAGCAAACATGGCGGTTGGTGTTTGGGACAAATCATCCATGATGTTGTAGCTTACAATAGCTTTGACCGTGGCGTTATTGGAAACCGTGTGTATGGGGGGGTGTGAGAACGAGGGTAATTGAAGAGGTAGGTTGACTATTTTAGACGTTGATTCCGCTCATGGGTCGATGGGTTCAATGTTGGTTCCGTACTGATTCTATCTGGTTTGTAGGTTGACCTCTTCAGTTGTCATAGCTAGCAGGTGGTGGACACCTGTTTCTGCCTTGGGGGGTTCCCCCGGAGCATTGGGCTTGGGTTGGGGAAGGGGTATAGTTGCCACCAATCCTTGGACTGGTAACAAGTTTTGAAGCACCATAGGAGGAGGTCCTTATGGTGCTAGGTTGGGTTGGGCTTGGTTTGTAGTGTTGGTAGCTTGTTGAACCTCATTCCAAATGGTCTACTTAGCGCAACCCATGAGGAGAGACTTGAGTGTAGTGCTCATATACCTCATAGAGTGTGCATGGTTGGTTTGTGTGCAACAGGGAATTGTGTCTGGGTGCATTTGGTCATGGGGGATTTTTGGCTGGCCAGTTTTCCATGGAATTGTTGGGAGGGTTTGGTTGTTGATCGCCTCCCTGTGGTTGATTGTTTCCTTGGTTTTGAGGTCGATTATTTCTGGCTTTCCCTTGTTGATTGTTGGGGACAGGATGGTTGGGACGGTTTTGTTGTGAAAACAATTGTCCCAATGGAGAGGGTGGAGTAGGGGTAGGGGCTTGAACCACTTGCATTGGTGGTGCATAATATATTTGGCTGGGTGGAGGTGCCACAAATGTGGGAATTTTCCCCGCATATTGTTGTGTTGGCCAAGCCAAGGCCTGAGCCTGCTGCAGTGGCACATGTTGTGCGTAGGAAGTTGTGGCCCTAAACTAGGACATCATTCTTGCATAGTCTGAAGCTTGGTTTTGGTAGGAAACACTAGCAGTGTTGCTTGGTTGTGGTGGTACTACTGGTGGTGTTGGACGGTGGTGTGACTATTGGGAGACCAATCCTATGATGCCATCTACAGCTTGATATTCCTTCGGTGCATCCGGGTAGGAGGTACCCAGACGGGGAGTGTCTGGAATGATGGTGTAAAGGTATCCAGACTGTGTATAGATCAGGTCAAACTATTGGGCTTTCAGTATGCCCTCCTCTTCGGATTGGGGATGTTTGGATGCAAAGTCCTTTCCTATGGGTGGGAGAAAGGTTTTGAGAAACCAATCCAAGAATATTCCATCGTCAAGTTGAATTTTACACAAACTACGACGTTGCCGACACTCATGGATGTGGTTGGTTATATGTGTCGTAGTGCTCTGGAGGCAGGATAACAAGATCTCCACCCCTTCATCATATCCGATGGGGAGTTGCAAAATACTGCAGGAACATGAAAGCTAGGGAGTTGAAATCTGGGTACTTGGCTTGTGCTAGCTCAATGTACCATTTGGCTGCCACACCTGTGAAGGTGTGCTGGAATAGTATTAGCCTGATGGAATCGTCTACGATGCTATTTGAGGAGCACCATAGATGAAATTTCATGATATGATTTTGGGGACACTCCCCTGCCTTCCCTTCAAACTTGGGAATGTCTGAGGGAAGTTTGGTTGGCATGGGAGGCCAAAAGGTTTGATGGTGGACAGGTTCATTTTTCAATCAAGCCAGATTAGGAAATTTAAGATGAGCCATGAAAGAAAAATTTGACCCTAGGTTGATGTGAGATGGGGCAGGTATGGTAGTGGGGTTTGTAGGTGCATAATGTACCTGCATAGTTGGGGGTTATAGTGGTGCCATTGTGGATGGGCTAGTGCCCCCAAGTATGGTGTGAGGGACAGTGTGGGTGGGAGGGCCACTTCCCCCATGTGTGACAGGAGGGGCAGCGTAGGTGGAGGGGGAACTGCCCCCAAGTCTTGCAGGTGGGACCGCTTGAGTGGTTACTATGGGTGGTGGCATCTGACTGATAACAATTTGCATGACTGTGCTCGGGACACTTGTAGGGTTGTTGGTGAAATTTGAGGTGTGGACATGGGTCCACTAGCAATTACTATGCCAAAAAATGGATCCAGGTTTGCACCGGCCGTGGGGCTTGATGGTGCTTTGCGTACGTCTGGTTGATACCGATATGGGTCTGAATCTAAATCAGAAGCTATGTGGCCTTCCGATGGCGTGATAGGTTCTCGATAATGGTCTCGACGGTGTTGGTTCAATGACCTGAATTATGGTGGTTCACCTCTTAGGCATGAGGAAGAGCATGAGGGATCAATTATGTTAGATTTATGTATCAAACTGGTGGGAATGATTTTTTGGACCCCGGTTTGAATGGCTTCCTTTTGGCTATAGGTGGTCACTCGGCCACCAAGACTTCCAGAAGACAGTGCTTGGATTTTTCCTCACAGATGTTCTACTCAATCGTTGGGGGTCGTTTCCCATTTTGATTGGCAATTCCTCTCAGCGGCCAACTACTTTGGGGTTCCCGTGGTACTCCTTCTAGAAGGGATTTCTCCTTGCTACAGGGGCAGGATTGGCTCCCTTTTGTCTATACGACAGAAGGGTAGGTTCCTGCATGGATCAATGCCAAAAATAAAAACAGAATGTAAAGGGACAGAAACTAAACTAAGAACAAAAAGAAGAAAATGGAGAAATGATGGAAACAATGGTGAACCCCTCTACAAACACAAGTTAGAGTTCCACTTCCAAAGACCTGCAAACAAATTCTAAGCAATAATAAACCTAAATACCTACAAAAAAAGTTAATAAATAAACCGACAAATGAAATCATAGGTTAGAAAGCAAAGAAAGCAAATGAACAAAACAAGAATGACAAGCCATACCTTCTCTGGTGGAAATGGGCCACCATGCCCAAGCTTGTGGAAACACCTCTCTTGGATGGTGGAGCTATGGCTCAATGGAGATGGAGGAGAGGGAGTGTGGGTGGCTTGAGAGGCAAAGGTGTCTCAAGGAATCCATGGGTAGCATAACAGTATGCAAGGGAGAAGTGTTTTGAGAGTGACCCGCCACCCTCCTTTTATAACATTTTCAAGGGTTTTTAGGGTTTTAGGCCCTTGGTCATGGCTTTAGCCCCTTTTTTGGGATTTTAACCCATTTTGCCGTAACTTTAGCTCCTTTTAGGGTTTTAGCTGCCTTTTTGGGGGCTTTAACTCCTAGGAGAGTATTTTGGGCTCCCTTTTGGGGTTTTTAAGCCCTTTTCTTCATCCTTAGGCTATTTTGAGGGTGTAGGGGTCTAATGGAGTGATATGAGGGTCGTGAGATGGTGTCGACCATTGAGAGATGAGTGGAGAATTTTTGGGTTAATAGATTTCCCCCTGATATGTGAGGGCAGGAGCTCAACGTATGGCCGATGGACATCATAGGATTTGCTTTGTAGAGGTGGTGCTTTCGGGGTAGGGGCATGGTGGATTTTGGTTTTTGTATTAATATGGTTCCCATCAATGGGTGAGATCCAAATAATGTGTGACTTGTATATGGATGAGGCGGGCATCCCCATGCTCATGAAAATGTCAAAAGAATAATTTGATATATGCTCTAAAATAAAAGAGTTGACCATATACAACTGATGTTACAATAATGGTTGCCTCCATGTGAGGCTGAATACAATGTTGATCTGGTACATTTTACCCATGGCATTCTCATGGAATTCTATATCTTCATGAATGATGGTCGGCTGGATCTAGAACAGTATATATCTGTATGGACTCGCTGATTGAGAACCAGAGTCTTTATGGTACAAGTATGTTGCATCAATCATAAAGGTACATCGAAGCACTATTGGGGATTCTAAACATTATCTCCAATGAAACCCAAAAATTAGAAGGGACATAACCTATTTAGGTCCCTCAAATAGACTCATCAATGTGCTAGAGTTAGGTGACATCCAAGGTCTTCAACCAAGTACTGTGTGGACCAAACCCTGTACGAATCTCAATGGTGCGATGACGTATTTGGATTCGAGCACATGAGAAACAACCATCCTGAGAGGCACTAAGGACTCCTCTCAAGTGGTCCAAGGAACTCATCAATGAGGTTAATGAAACCAGGATACAGGGACATCTGGGTCTATCCTCTATAATATATGTGTTGTCGTCAACAGAGGGAGACCTTCCCCTTGTCAAGGAAATGATGTTTCCTTGACGAAGAGCATGAGGGAGATAACCAAAAGGTGTGAGACAATTTGTGGACTGACCCACTGAATGGGGGGGGGGGGGATAATTGAATAGGGGCAGAGGGAGTGCGGTCATTAGAGGAAATTTGGGGTCTAAAATGGGACTTATAAGAAAACGTGCCAAAATAAGTTTTGTGAGTTGGAATTCAAGAACCAATAGAATTTCAATAAAATAAGTCAACCATAATGGTTGAATTGACATATTTGTCATTAAAAAAACTACTTTTTTTATTCGTATTTTCGACATATCTCATTGTGTTTTTACTCAAATTTCGACCAGGAGAGCTCAATGGATGTGGAATTTGATTGCACATCCAATGAGTACCCACACTGCATACGTTTGATGGACCCCGCTACACCAAAAACAAGAAATACCTGAAAAATGTGATGATGATGTCATCATCACGTTTTCTCAGGTATTTCTTGTTTTTGGGGTAGCAGGGTCCATCAAAAGTATGCAGTGTGGGTACTCGTTGGATGTGGAATCAAATTACACATCCAACGATCTCTCCCAATCAAAATTTGAGTAAAAACGCAAGGAGATATGTCAAAAATACGAACACAAAAAGTAGTTTTTTTCTTTCCTCCTCCAAAATTAATCAATATTATTTTATTATTTTAACTATTATTTTATTATTTTCCTTAGGAGGCCCATTTTAGACCCCAAAATTCCTCTAATGGGAATCAAACTTCCTTTTTTTAGAGTATGACGACAGGGCAGACCAGCCAGCAAATGAAACTTGAATCATGGGAATGGGATCATAGCTGTAATACGGTCGAGATTGTTCCTGCAGATGGGAAATGCTTGGAAGAGGTAGACACTTTTGAAGTTGATGGGATCCAAGGAAGACTCATTGTAGAGTACTCTAAACAAAGGTGACTCAATGTGGGAATGCTGCCAAACTGTTTTTTGTGGGGTGGTGTCTAGGGAAACTATTATGGTACGATCTCACGGATTTTTGGTGAGACCAAGAAGGTAAATGCTCGACGACGCTTTCAATTTTAGAGAGTGTGAGGGCACGAAGAAGACTCTGGTGGGGGATATTTTTCATTGGTAGTCTCCTGTGCCCAAAAAAGGATAAAATTATACATAGGAGACCTCGCCCATCCTATAGGGGATGAGAGACTTCTTTACCATTGGTAGTCCAATCAGGTCGGAAAAGGTTAAACCTATACTAACTGGACGATCATTCAGATACTTTTACAAGCATGAACAAAACCAAGTTTGCTCGGCAATATTTTCTTGATGAGAAGGATGGAAAAGAGCTTAACGACAACCCGTGGTGAGATTTTTTGTAATGTGCGGCCCCTATTCCATAGAAAGCATAAAAGTATGCATAGGGGAATGGTCTTAGCTTGAGTGTGCCAAGGAGGTCCTTTTCAATTGATGGTCTGCATGGTCCATGAAAGGAGGTAAATGGGATGATGTAGATGCCCTTTCCTATACTTTAGTGAGCGGGAAAGGAAGCAGCTATGCTCGATAATATTTTCATTATTTTAAGGAGTAAGAAAAGAGCTTAAACGAAACTTCAGTGTGGTCAACCAATTACGGTGGCACAGGCGGTGCCCCCTGGTGGGATGGTGGAGAGAGATCCAAAGGTCATCCGTGTAGTATGGATGGAGCAGAAGGCTCTCAAACATACCAATACATGTGTGGTATAGATCGCAACAGAGGCTCATGAGTTGATGCGGCAGAGGCATGCAAACCAAGGTGTCTCTCGGACAGATGTCAGGAGAGTGTGTGTGTGTGTTGTGGTGAATGGACTTTAATACATGCGATGTGAGTGCAAGTACGGGGGAACTTATATGCCAAACACATGCCAAAAAATGAAATTTTTTTGTGGATAGTGGTCCAGAGGTCTGCGCAAGGTGCAGTGAATAGAAAATACAACCATGTGTTAAAAATACAAAACAAAAACAAAAAAATACATTCCTTAACGAGCGTTTTCCCAAAAACCCACATGAGTAGCGATCGGGAAGTGTGATACAAGTACAGGTCTGTAGGCACTTGCATCATCATGTCATGGCTTGTAAATTGAGGTGACTTGTGGGAAATTGTCCTAAAATTTATTTGTTAAACATGAGACGATGGTCTCATAAAGAGATAGAAATTTGAGCCCGAAGGTGTGAGAGGTGTCTCGAACCGGTTCCGCATGACTTTGAATTAGCAACTAATTGTGCGGCCCCTGACTTGTGGTAAAAAATGTTGAAAAACAAGAAAGGGAGAAAACTACGCTATAAGGGACTCATAGTGGTGGTATTAGGTATAGGCTCTCTTGAGGTGGAGCCCATTACACAGCTTCTTCAAGAGTCGACCATCTGAGTTAGTGAAGAGGTATGCCTCCTTGTCGAGATGAAGGTCAATGGCAAGGTGGGGTGATGAAATCTAGTATTTTATTGAAAGAATCGATTCCAGACTATGGTTTAAAGGGAATGGGGTGAAACTAGAGGCGGTCTTACAGATCTCTCCATCATCGCATAAGTGGTTCTGTGATAGATCAAGTGGATCTTCCACAGCTGACGAGACGGAAGGGAAATTAGTGCTAGAGATCATGTAAATGGTGTTGGTTATGGTTTTTGTGGCCTTGCCCCTAGTCTTTGTTGAATGAAGAGGGGTAGTCCTGGAGACGAAAGGAGTCTTTGATGGACCTTGAGGTAGGTGCAACATCATCTCAATTGATTGGACATGATTCAACACATCTTGGGGCCTTAGAGGTAGGTAGGTGGTTCAAGGTACCACATAGGATCTCCTAGTCTGAAATCTTGTAGATCGCGGGTTTCCAAGATAGACTTACTCACGATATCAGATGGTAGGAAAAGGAAAAGGAAAAGGATCATGTTGAGTGGGAATGAACCCCACTGTTTCCTTAGTGACTGAGGTTGAGGTTGCAACTAAGGTTGTGGTGGTGGTTGGTGAAACAACAAAAGAGAGAGGTCTGATGGACCATCAGTGATGGTGGAGACAAGAGGGTTTGTAGAACTGGACATCATGTAAATGGGCATGGTGTTTGAAGAAGGTGGTGGGAGGTACAATTCTTTGATAAAGGTGATTTTAGACTCATGCAAATGTTGACGGAGGTTAGCTAGAGTCATTAAAAATTTGGGAAACTCTTGACAATTGTGAGAGTAATGGCCGTACAAACCGCAGAGGGAGCAAGCATGGTTTGTTCTCAATGCCTTGTTTTCGAATATTGGCACGGTTGGGAGTTCAACCATGGGGATGTTTTCGTTTGTATCCATGTCATATAAATGCACATGGATCATTGGGATTTTAGGGAAACTCTGAGTTGGATGGCCCTGTTGCTCGCAGACAGTGCAAGGTGGGGCTTGTCACAGTTCTGTTGTGGCTTTGGCATTCTTGCCTCTGGCCCTTTTCGGGTGGGACGGTGCGGGTTCAGGTGTGGTGGTTTGCTTTTGCAGATTAGGTGGAGGGTGAGACTCAACCATGATGGGCTGTACCGGGGTTTAAAAAACCTGGGGCATTGTTGGTTGAGCTGGTGGGTCGAGATACCATACCGAAATTCCCAATGTGAAGTTAGCTAGGCTTAAGGTGACCATTATTGGCCTACTCATAACCCTAGGTGGGGGAAAGAGGACGGGAATTGTATGGACTAGAGATGATCCTAGATAATTCCCTACTGGTTGCATGTGGGGATGCGGTTGTGGTTGCGGTTGTGCGTAATGCTGCTACTGCGAGTGATGTTGCGGCTGCTATTGGTGTTGTGGCTACAGATGATGTTGTGGTTGTGGTTGGGGCTGCGACTGCGGTTGTTTTTTGGGTGCAGCGGTGCTTGATGAGACCATGCACAAGTTCGAAGTTTCATTTTGTGTCATTGGTGGTGACACTAATGGGAAAGGAGCCATCATGGTTGTATCGATAAACAATCCAGCGCCCACATTCAACGGTTGGGAGGATGGTGTGTTTTCTACCATAGTGTTGATTGCAGGGATGACATTAGTGTGTGTAGTCATCCCTTGTGGTTCAATAGTGGTGATGGTAGGGATAGTGTTGGCCGGTGTCGTTAACCCTTGCGGATAATGATAAGTGAGTTGATCAACTGTTATGATATTTCGCTTGTGGGGGAATAGCATGAGACAGAATATAGTTGATGCAATAGCTCGCATGGCATACATGTAACTTCTCCTGAGGAGAAGGTTGTAGTCCAGTTGAGCATTGATGACCTCTATGTCGATCAACACTGTCTTCCCAGCTAATGTAATGGGGACATGAGGGAACATTCCTTGGGATTTAGTGGGTGTCCATCATAAGCCCACAGGGTTGTGGAGGACGGTTACATAATTGGTGATCCAAGTTTTTGCGAAACCAAGGTGGACATAATGCATGTGGATTCCCCCTCATCCACTATGCCCCAGTGCACAACCAAATTCTTGATGGACACCGATATTTGAAAGGTGATGGTCGATGGAATGCATGGTTCTCTATTCTCCATGTCAAATGTGATCAACTTGGAGTCAGAGGGGTCTACTACCCTTAGGGTGGCTAGTAAGGATTTCCGCTGTGTTGGGCATGTTTTAAGTACCTCAGGAGTAGACATGGCCATTAGCGTTTGGGCCAAATCATCCATGATGCTATAGCTGAGTGCAGCTCTAGTCGTGGCATTATTAGCATTTCTGCATTGGGGGGGTGTGGGAATGGGGGTAACTGAAGAGGCAGGTTAACCATTTTGGACGTTGATGCTGTTGATGTGTCAGCAGGTTCGATGGTGGTACCGTACTGATTCCATAAGGTTTGCAAGTTCACCTCTTCAGTCGTCATGGATAGCAAGTGGTGAACACCTATTTCGGCCATGGGAGATTCCCTCGGAGCGTTGGGATTGGGTTGGTGAGGGGGTGCAATTGCCACCAACCCTTTGATAGGGTGTGGTATTTAAAGCACCATGGGGGGAGATCCTTGTGGTGTCGGGTTTGGATGGCCATGAGTTGCAGTGTTGACAGCCTGTTGGGCCTTGTTTTGAATGGCCTACTTCGCACGAGCCATGAGGGGACACTTGAATGTGTAGTTCCCATAGACGTCACAGAGTGTGCATGGGTGGTTCATGCACAACAGGGTGTTGCGTCTTGGTGCATTTTGTCATGGGGGTTTTTGTGCTGGCTAGTTTGCCATGGCATTGTTGGGAGGTTTCAGTTGTTGACCGCCTCCCTGTGGTTGGTTATTACCTTGGTTGTGGGGTCGGTTATTCCTATATTTCCCTTGTTGATTGTTGGGGCCAAGATGGTTGGGATGGTTTTGTTGTGCGAACACTTGTCCCAATAGAGTGGGTGGAGTGGGGCGGGGGGCTTGAACTAGTTGCACTGGTGGTGCATAATATATTTGTGGGGGTGGCAGTGCCAAAAATGTGAGAATTTTCCCCACATACTACTGTGTTGGCCAAGTCGTGTCCTGAGCCTACTATAGTGGCATAGGCTGTGCGTAGGAAGTTGTTGCTCCAGACTGGGACATCATTCTTGCATAGTCCGAGGCTTGGTTTTGGTAAGCAACATTAGCAGTGTTTCTTGGTTGTGGTGTAATGGTAGGTGGTGTTGGTTGAGGCTGTGGCTATTGGGAGACCAATCCTATGATGTTGTCCGCAGCGTGGGATACCCCCGGTGCATCACGGTATGCGGTACATAGATGGGGGGTGTCTGGAATGATGATGTACATTTATCTAGACTGAGCATAGATAAGGCCAAACTGTTGGGCCTTCAGTATGGCCTCTTCTTCGGATTAAGGATGTTTGGATGCGACATCCTTTGCTATGGGTGGGAACAAGGTCTTAAGGAACCAATCCAAGAAGATCCTATCGTCAAGTTGGATTTTACATATGCTACGACGTCGCCTCCACTCATGGATATGGTCAGTTATATGAGTGGCAGTGTTTTGATGGAAGGATAGTAGGATCTCCACCTCCTCATCATATATGACAGGGATTTGGAAATACTGTAGGAACATGAAGGCTAGGGAGTTGAAGTCTGGGTATTTGGCCTGTGGTAGCTCAATGTACCGTTTCTACGCAGCACCTGTAAGGGTGCGTTGGAATAGCCTTAGCCTGATGGAGTCATCTATGATGCTGTTGGATGAGCACCATAGATGGAATGTCATAATGTGGTTTTGGGGACATTCCTCTACCTTGCCTTCAAAATTGGGGATGTTTAATGGCAGCTTAGTTGGCATTGGAGGATGAAAATCTTGATGGAAAATGGGGTCATTTGTTAATCTAACCAAATTAGGCAAGTTAAGATGAGCCATGAAGGAAATATTTGACCCTAGGTTGATGTGGGATGGGGCTGTGATGGTGGTGGGGTTTGCAAGTGAATAATGCATCTGCACAGCTTGGGGTACTTGCGATAGCACCATTGCGGATGGGCCAATTCCCCCAAGTGTTATGGGAGGGATAGTGTGAGTGGTAGGGACATTTGCCCCATGTGTGATAGTAGGGGGAATGTAAGTGTACGGTCCACTGCCCCCCTGTGTGGCAAGAGGTTCAGTGTCTGTGGAAGGGCCACTACTCCCATATGCTGCAAGTTGGCCAGCTGACTGATGATAGTCTACATGACTATGCTTGGGCCACTTGCCAGGTTGTGGGTTATAGGTTGTGGTGTGGACATGGGTCCACTTGCTAAGGTTATGCTAGAAAATGGATCCGGGTTTGCACTAGCCATGGGGCTTGATGGTGCGGTATGGAGATCTGGTTCAAACTCATATGGGTGTGAATTTGAATCAGAGACTGTGTGGCTTTCTGATGGTGTGGGAGATCACTGAGAACGGTTTTTTCGGTGTCAGTTGAGTGTTCCAAATGGTCGTGGTTTTCCTCTTTGGCATGAGGAAGAGTGTGGAGGATCAATTGTGTTAGATTTTATGTATGAAACTAGTGGGAATGATGTTTGGACCCCAGTTTCAGTGGCTTCCTATTGGCTATGGGTAGTCACTCTGCCACCAAGACCGCCAAGAGACAATGCTTGGCTTTTTACTCATAGGTGTTTCTACTCAATCAGAAGGGTTTGTTGCTCGTTTCGCTTGGAAATTCGTCTCAGTCGCCAGCTACTTTGGGGTTCCTATGGTACTCCTCATAATGAGCTTCTAGGCATAGCCCAAGTACTTCCCACAGTTGAAGCAATCAAGGAATTATATCCTCAAAGAATGCAAATTTGTTTCTACTTAGTGTAAAATGATAAATTTTGAGCCTCTCTGAGCATCACGAACTGAGAGTTGATTACTTGGTATGGTGTATTTGATTGTCTGTTTTTCTGATATTTGGTAGTTGCAAATGGTTTATGAATTCATCATATTGTTGTTGTGTATGCAAGCATTGGATAATCAGAAATTGTGAACAAATACAGTTTTTAACCCTGAATGTTGATGGCATAACTAGATGACTACCTCACACTGATATTTCTCTTCAACCAAGAGAAGGTGCTGGGCTCTCAACACAATGGGACTAAGCCTATCCATAGATCCACAGGTTGCCTCCTGGATGCAAGGTTGGTCAACAAGGAGGACGCTTAGCGCTGTGAGAATCCCTCCTTCTCTACCCCCTCGACCTTCTAGGTCATCCGGTTTTAATGGTTTGGAACAATATTATTAGAGTGCCTAGATCTATACGAGCTTGCCCTTCGTCGTATCCCAAAATATCCCAGAGGGTGATGAATGGGTAGAGGAGGAAGGGTGAGGAAGACAGTTAGTTTTAGGTTGATTTTAGTTAATCTATATTCATTTGATTAAGACATTAACATTTAGCTGGAATTTACACATTGTTTGTAAAAGAAATTGCAAAAAACAAAAACAAAAACTGAATTTGACTTGTAGTGCTAGACACAGGTGATTGAGCCACACTAATAGTCCCTATAAAACTGAAATTTAACATCTATTAAACTAAAATTGAAGTTTTTTTTTGACAAAGCACACATTTCTTATCAAATCTGGCGAGGGGGCCACAAGTTTTTTTTAGAAATAGGTGAGGGGGTCACACAGAATTCACTGACAGTCACGATCTGTGTTTTTGAGTGAGTTTGCACTTATCGGGGGATTAAGTGCACCGTGGGAATTCCTGTTTGTCTATTAAGTGCATCCTCACCTCACTTTCAGGCTTGATAAGAGCGACCTACCCCAGATTTGGGGTTTTTTGAGATCCAAAGTGAGATCCGGCCAACAGTAACCTGTACTGTGGCCAAACTAACTCGAACTTTCCTAGCAGAGGCTTCGGTAGTACTGATAAGTGAAAATAAACTAGATTTAAAGTGAATTTAACATGAAATTTGAAAAACTAAGGCAAAACTTGGAAAACTTGAAATTTTAAAAATTTGAGCCAGGGATCCTATGGGATCGTCCTGGTATGGTCTCCAGTTCTGTAGCATGGATTTCTCCTTGCTATAGGGGCAGGAATGGCTCCCTTCTTTCTATAGGATAGAAGGGTAGGTTCCTACATGGATCAATGCTGAATATAAAAATGGAATGTAAAGGGACAGAAACTAAACTAAGAACAAAAATAATAAAATGGAGAAATGATGGAAACAATGGTGAACCCCTCTACAAACACAAGTTAGGGTTCCACTTCCCAAGACCTGTAAACAAATTCTAAGCAATAATAAACCTAAATACCTACAAAAAAATGTTAATAAATAAACCTGAAAATGAAATCATAAGTTAGAAAGCAAAGAAAGAAAATGAACAAAACAAGAATGGCAAGCTATACCTTCTCTGGTGGAAATGGGCCACGATACCCAAGCTTGTGGAAACGCCTCTCTTGGATGGGAGAGCTATGGCTCAATGGAGATGGAGGAGAGGGAGTGTGGGTGGCTTGAGAGGCAAAGATGTCTCAAGGAATCCATGGGTAGCATAATAGTATGGATGGGAGAAGTGTTTTGAGAGTGACCCCCCACTCCCCTTTTATAGTTTTTTCAAGGGGTTTTAGGGTTTTAAGCCCTTCGTGAGGGCTTTAGCCCCTTTTTTGGATTTTATCCCCTTCTTCCCTAAATTTAGCTCCTTTTAGGGTTTTATCCCCTTTTTGGGGGCTTTAGCTCCTAGGAGAGTATTTTGGGATCCTTTTTGGGGGTTTTAAGCCCTCTTCTTCATCCTTAGGCTATTTTGAGGGTGTGGGGGTCTAATGGAGTGACATGAGGGTCGTGAGATGGTGTAGGCCAGTGAGATGGTGTAGGTATTTTTTGGTTAACACTCCTCACAATGATTTTCTAGGCTAAGCCCAAGTACTTCCCAAGTTTAAGGTAGTCAAGGACTTATGTCCTCAAAGACTGCAGATTTTTGAACTTAGTGTAAATTAATAAATTTTACTAGCTCTCTCAGTGTTAGGAACTGAGTTGGGTTGATTTATGTGGTATGGTGTGTATGTATTTCTGTGTTTCTATTATTTGGTGGCTGCAAATTGTTTATGAATTCATCATATTTTGGTTGAAAGAAGTAAATGAACAGAAATTTTGTAGACATATACCATTTCTCACCCAAAATTGTGATAGCTTAACTAGGTGACTACCTTACACCTATGTTCTTATTCAACCAATAGAAGATGATTGGATCTCAACACAATGGGACTAATCCCATCCATAGATCCATAGGTCATCTCCTGGATGCAAGGTTGGTCAATAGGGAGGATGCTTATTGCCATGAGAATCCCTCCTTCTCTACCCCCTCTACCTTCCAAGTCGTCAATTTTTAGTGGTTTTGAACAATATCGGGTTAAGGGCCTATTACTATACGAGCTCTACCCTTTGTCTTATCCCAAAATACCTCGGAGGGTGATGAATGGGTAGAGGAGGAAGGGTAAGCAAGATTGTTAATTTTATGTCAGTTTTAGTTAGGCTATGTTCATTAACCACTTAATTTTTTTTAACTTACACTTAGTTCTGTAAATTGAATTGCAGTAAAATGAAACATAAACATAAATGGAATAGTTGTGCTAGATAGAGGCGACTGATCCGCACTGACAATCCTTAGTAAATTGAAATTTAACTTCTGAGTGACAGACTACATGTTTCAGGTCAAATGTGGTGAGTGGGTCGCTAATTTTTTCTCGAAACAGGTGAGGGGTTCGCACAGATTTCACAAACAGAAGCGGTCTGCCTTTTTGAAGGAAGTTGCACCTTTCAGGGGAAAAAGGGTGACCTAGTCGCACCTATGAGGCTTAAAGGAGTGACCTAGTCCCCTGTTTAGGCCTGATTGGGGTTTTTTTTTATCCCGAGTCAGATCCGACTGACAGTAACTTGTACTGTGGTCAAATGGACTCAAATTTTCCTTATGGAGGCTCGACAGAAATAATAAACTGTAAAAAAATAGGATTTAAACTAGATTTGACAAGAAATTTTAAACCTAGGGTACAAACTAAACCAAGGATCCTGTGGGATTGACTTGGTATGGTTTCCAGTTTTGTAGGAGGGATTTCTCCCTTTCTACAGGGAAGGAATGACTACCTTTTGTCTATAGGATGAAAGGATAGGTCCCTGTGTGGAAATGTAGAGAAGAAAAATAGAAATGAAACTAGACAGAAATGAAAGCAAAGATGAAGAACCCCTCTACAAACAAGGTTAGGGTTTTGCTCCAATAACCTACAAACAACTATTAGAAACATAAATCCTGCAAAAACATGTTAGAAATAAACCTGCAAACAAGCTATGGATTAGACAAAAACAAACATGTATACCTTCTCTTTAGTGCAATGGGCCACCATGCCCTAGCTGGAAGAAGCACCTATCTCTCTCTCTTGGCTATGGAGGAGGTATGGCTCAATGGAGGAATGAATGGATGAGAGGAGGTATGTGGGTGGCTTGAGAGACAAAGGGTCTCAAGGAATCCATGAGGAACATATAACAGTTTGCAAGGGAAGAGTTGTTTGAGAGTGACCCCCACCCTTCCTTTTATAGTTTTTTTTGGGGATTTTTAGGGTTTTAAGCCCTTGGTCAGGGCTTTAGCCCCTTTTTTGGTCTTTTAGCCCCTTCCACCCTAAATTTATCTCCTTTTACAGTTTTAGGCTCCTTTGAGGATTTTTAGCCCATTTTTGTAGGCTTTAGCCACTAGGAGAGTTATTTAGGCTACTTTTTGGGGTTTTTAAGCCCTTTTACTCATTTTTAAGACTTTTTGAGGGTGTGGGGGTCTGATGGGGTGATACAAAGGTTGTGCATGGGTGTCCTTTTTTGGTTTAGGCCATGCATAGCTGAGTGAGGGATTTTTTGGGTTAACATCTGCGATAACATATCTCTTTCATACTTCTACAACTGACCTCACCAAGCCCCTTCTCTGTACTTGGTTTCTTGGTAATGCTGCTTCTCTATATAGAACCTCTCAAGCATTCTTCTTTGCTCTTTCCAGGTGTAGAAATTCTAAATCCGTGATGGTGTAACGAATTTTATAATCTGGCTAAGGATCTAGGCACACAATTAGACTCATAGAGAATTGTAGAGAATCGTAGAGAATTAGCATAAGGAGAGAAGAAGAAGAATTAATGAACACACATTAATGAATGATCAGTACATTATAATTGTTATTATTACATAGTTAATCCATCGCTATAAAGGAAAAAGGACTTGCGTGAAGACAACTCAAGCTAGCTCATAAAGCATGCTTACTAATTATGATAAACCCCATAGTTGACTAAAGCACTTTCCCAATCTATCAAGCACCTCATGAATTAGAAATAGCATGTGTGAGTGATGATGAGTGAAGGAAAGACTTGATAATCCTAGAATATGGAGAGAAAATAATGGAGGAAGGGTTGGAAACAAAAGCTTCCAGTTTCCTAGTTGAGTAGCTTTACCTTATCCATGGAAAAGTAGGATAAAGCAGAAAAAGCATAATAAAGAAAAATCTGTTGTAAAGCACAGTTACCAATTCTGGATGGCCATAAAGTGGTCAAGATCAACCCAAAATCAGAAATAAATAATTCCTAGGATATAGATGGCAAGTGTTGACTCTAAGGTGCAAGTGGATGCCAACTATCTAAGATAGTGGGTAGAAAATTAATCAAATAATGATTAATTATTTTATGAGTGGGTTTATTATATTCAAACACTAGGATTCTATTGCTACGCTTCTCTCTCACACAAGATTCTCCTCACTTTGATACAAAAATTGGGGTAGGCCAGATCAACCACAACCAACCCAACCAATATTTCTAGTATTTGGTGGCTCCCACACTTAGCAGGACTACTAAATTTATCCCTCAGCCAAATTCTGCACTAAAATTTCCCTCCTGCAATTTTTCTCTTGTAACAGGGTTTCCTATAAGTAGACTACATGATGCGGGATGATGAAAAACCTCCTAAAGTTTCCTCCCCCACAAATCCCTTTTGCAACATATTTTTTGCAAGCAGGTTTCGGGATGCGGGATGTCAACTTTCTAAAGTTTCTCCCCTAGAACTCTCCTTTCGCAAATTTTCTCCCACAACTCTTACAACCGTCAAATATTTGCGGCCTTCTCCATGAACATCAATCTATATTTTTATGCAGATCTCACACATGCTTGTGGATCCACTATCACCCTCAAAACTTCTGTTACAGGTCTCTCATAGACCATCAGATCTCGATATGTGGACTCAATTTTCACCGTTCATTCTTTGCAATAAACTGGTTAAGGAAGAAAATATTCGCGTTGCACCGATTGACCAAATAATCAATTAATCTATCTTGTAATCTCTAAGATTCATTATCCTAGACTTCTATTCATCCATTTACAACTTATTTCACTACGCAAACAATAAATTTATGCGTGAGTCAGCAATTTCATAGAAATACATAGATGTTTAGGAAACCACTGAAGTTGGATCTTCATGTGTTCACAATTCAAAATAGTAAAGGCATAGAGGATAATAATACTGCAAACAAACAACTATTCTTCCTATTAAGAAACCACACAAACACACAGGTCAGGTCTCTTCTTCAGTCTATTTAAAATATTCAAAAGCGAAACTAGATACAAGTCCGTCTGTCTCTCTATAAACATGGACTTCTAATGCTGAGGAGAAGAACCCCATCTACTACTCTAATCCACCTATTTAAGATAAACAGTAACCTCCTACACTAAGTGGTCCTACCATTGAAAAGAAACAACTACTAAGAATGATGAAAACGTCCCTGTCTCAAACAAACAAACTATGGCTTGATTTCCACATAGGGAATCATGATACACAATAACTCCTACAGGTACTAAGAAAATATGAATCATCAAAAAAACAAGAATATGACACATCATGTGACCAACTCATCACATTGCTGGCATGCCACGATGATCCTGCATTAGTGATTCCAGCAACCCATCTTGGAAATTGATACTGGTGCAAATCAGATCTCGTACTAACTTCACATGGCTTGTATCATGGAGTTTCTCCACCAAGGAGGGGCATATCACTCAATTTTAAGAATGTGCCTTCATTTGCTACATTTAATTGCCTTTGCCTAGACTGTGCACATTGGTTCTTATTTGAGTAAGGCATGCATTTTTATGGAAATATGCATTTTTATTATTCGTTGTCTTCATGTGAAAGACCCCTTTATGCATTTATTTCTTGTCCATGAGTTAATTATAAACCCCATATCTTGATCTTTGTAAAAGATAACCCCTATATTCGTTTCCATCTATCATTCACTTTGGATATGCCACTAAAACGCAGATCTCAATATTTGTATAGGTTGATGTTTGAAAAACAGGACTACAGAGCAATAACAGATATACAGTTAAATCAATAAACAAGATGCAAAAAATTAAAACAATATAGAGAGACACATATATAATGTGGTTCACCCAAACAATGGGCTACGTCCACAAAGAAATTTGCCAGTCCTTTTATTGCAGTCCATAAAGATGAAGGGATACACCCTGCAGCAAAACCACTGCACTTCCTCTTCACGCTGTCATAGTCTCTCTTCCAGTAGAATGCAATGCCCACACCAGTACAATTTACAATGGAGCCTCCTCAAGCCTTATAAAGGTTTAATCACATGCAATACCATGGGACAATACCATGGGCTACAACAAACCATGTGCCTAAACCATGTTCCCAAACCATGTGCTAGACCTAACCACCTTTGAATCGATCTCAAGTCAAGGTTAACACATGAAATACCATGGGAAAATACCATGGGCTACAACAAACCATGTTCCCAAACCATGTGCTAGACCTAACAACCTTTGACTCAATCTCAAGTCAAGGTTAACCCTAACAATCCCCCCTTTAAACTTGACTTGGAGTAATCACCAACTCCCCTCAAGTATTTACCGAGGAATCTTACATACACCCCCCTATCACCTAGGTCTATCTCCCGACTTTCCTGGTGAGTTACCATGGGTATGCATGCCTTACCAGGTCTTATAGCCATATGCCCATTTACATGCAAACTGCTACATTACATTTTTTTTTTCATGTGCCTTCATGGTGACTAATCACAACAACTCTACCGGTGCTGCACTTGATGGACCTTGGACTTGGAAAATTTATTCTTTTCACCTTCACACTTTAAGGCCAATAGAAACCAAGCAGGAACTCAGTTTCTCTCTGGTTACTCCCCTTGTTAACATGTCTGCAAGATTCTAGCTAGTGTGAATCTTTTCCAGTTTTAACAGTTCTTCATCTAGAACAAATCTTACGAAGTGGTACTTGACTTCTATATGTTTAGTCCTTGAATGAAAGACCGAGTTCTTTGCAAGGCAAATCAGATCTCGTACTAACTTCACATGGCTTGTATCATGGAGTTTCTCCACCAAGGAGGGGCATATCACTCAATTTTAAGAATGCGCCTTCGTTTGCTACATTTAATTGCCTCATCCTGGACTGTGCACATTGGTTCTTATTTGAGTAAGGCATGCATTTTTATGGAAATATGCATTTTTATTATTCATTGTCTTCATGTGAAAGACCCCTTTATGCATTTATTTCTTGTCTATGAGTTAATTATAAACCCCAGATCTTGATCTTTGTATAAGATAACCCCTATATTCGTTTCCATCTATCATTCACTTTGGATATGCCACTAAAACGCAGATCTCAATATTTGTATAGGTTGATGTTCGAAAAACAGGACCACAGAGCAATAATAGATATATAGTTAAATCAATAAACAAGATGCAAAAAATTAAAACAATATAGAGAGACACATATATAATGTGGTTCACCCAAACAATGGGCTACGTCCACAAAGAAATTTTCCAGTCCTTTTATTGCAGTCCAGAAAGATGAAGGGATACACCCTGCAGCAAAACCGCTGCACTTCCTCTTCACGCTCTCCTAGTCTCTCTTCCAGTAGAATGCAATGCCCACACCAGTACAATTTACAATGGAGCCTCCTCAAGCCTTATAAAGGTTTAATCACATGCAATACCATGGGACAATACCATGGGCTACAACAAACCATGTGCCTAAACCATGTGCCCAAACAATGTGCTAGACTTAACCACCTTTGACTCGATCTCAAGTCAAGGTTAACACGTGCAATACCATGGGACAATACCATGGGCTACAACAAACCATGTTCCCAAACCATGTGCTAGACCTAACAACCTTTGACTCAATCTCAAGTCAAGGTTAACCCTAACAATCCCCCCTTTAAACTTGACTTCGAGTAATCACCAACTCCCCTCAAGTATTTACCGAGGAATCTTACATACACCCCCCTATCACCTAGGTCTATCTCCCGAATTTACTGGTGAGTTACCATGGGTATGCATGCTTTACCAGGTCTTATAGCCATATGCCCATTTACATGCAAACTGCTACATTACATTTTTTTTTTCATGTGCCTTCATGGTGACTAATCACAACAACTCTACCGGTGCTGCACTTGCTGGACCTTGGACTTGGAAAATTTCTTCTTTTCACCTTCACGCTTTAAGGCCAACAGAAATCGAGCAGGAATTCAGTTTCTCTCTGGTTACTCCCTTTGTCAACATGTCTGCAGGATTCTGGCTAGTGTGAATCTTTTCCAGTTTTAACAGTTCTTCATCTAGAACAAATCTTATGAAGTGGTACTTGAGTTCTATAGGTTTAGTCCTTGAATGAAAGACTGAGTTCTTTGCAAGATGAATGGAACTCTGGCTGTCACTGTACAACCTACTATTCTCCTACTTCTTACCCAATTCTTCCATGAACCTCTGCAACCAAATCATCTCCTTACTAGCCTCCGTAGTAGCAACATAGTCTGCTTCCGTTGTTGAAAGTGCAACAACCTGTTCCAGTTTTGAAATCCAACTTACTGTTGTTCCACCTATAGTGAACACATACCCTGTTGTGCTCCTCCTGCTGTCTTTATCACCAGCCATATCTGCATCAACATATTCCTGTAGAACAGTGTCTGAACCTCCAAAACATAATCCATGAGAAGTGGTACCTCTCAAATACCTGAGAATCCATTGTACTGCTTTCCAATGCTCTTTACTTGAATTATTCATATACATGCTCACAACTCCCACTGCATGTGCAATATCTGGTCTTGTGCACACCATGGCATACATCAGTCTCCCAACTACGGATGAATAGGGAATCTTGGACATGTAATCTATCTCTTCCTATGTATCTAGACACATATGCTTGCTTAGTTTGAAATGGCTTGCCAAAGGTGTGCTGACTGGTTTTGCATTCTACATTCTAAACCTCTGCAACACCTTTTCTATGTACTCACCTTGAGACAATGTCAATTTGCAATTTTTCCTGTCTCTTGTTATTCTCATACCAAGGATTTGCTTTGCATCACCCAAATCCTTTATCGCAAATGATTTAGCTAGTTTCTTTTGAGCACATTTATATCCTGCATGTTAGACCCTGCAACAAGCATGTCATCCACATACAACAACAAGATAATATATCTTCCGTTATCTAGCCTCTTGAAATAAACATAGTGGTCAGAATGACATCTATCATAACCTTGTTCTGTCATAAACTTATCAAATTTTAAATACCATTGCCTTGGAGCTTGCTTCAGGCCATACAAGCTCTTCTTCAACTTGCAAACCAAATTATCCTTCCCTTTGACCTCATACCCTTGTGGTTGTTGCATATAAATATCTTCCTCCAAATCCCCATGGAGAAAGGCCGTTTTTACATCGAATTGTTCAAGATGCAAATCTTCTACCACCACTAGAGTTAAAATAGTTCTAATTGAAGTCATTTTAACAACAGGAGAAAATATTTCATCAAATTCTATACCTTTGTTTTGTGCAAACCCCTTTACAACAAGTCTAGCATTGTACCGCTTCTTTCCTCCATCTTCTTCCTTCAACCTGTAAACCCATTTATTCTACAATACCCTTTTTCCTACAGGCAACTTAACCAGATCCCAAGTTTGGTTTCTTACCAATGAGTCCATCTACTCATCCATGACTTGCTCCCACTTCTTTCTAGTTTCTACTTGCATTGCTTCTTCAAAACATTCTGGCTCACTAGAATCAGTCATCAATAAATAATACATTGAAGGAGAGAATCGTTCAGGGGGTCTACTTAACCTGGTAGACCTTCTTACAGTTGAAGGAGTTTCAGGTACCTGCTACTGCTCTTGATTTTTTGGTGCTTTTGGAACTTCATTTCCTTTGATTTCATCAAGTACTGTGTACTCTGTGTTTTCCTTGTCTTCTTTCTTTCCCTGCAATTGATCTTTGTACATGAACTTTTCATTGAATACTACATCTCTACTACTAATTATTTTGCGATTTTTAAGATCCCATAAGCGATAACCAAAATCATCAACCCCGTATCCAATAAAGGTACATTTCTTGGATTTAGCCTCAAGGTTTGTTGTATCATCTTTATCAATATGGACAAATGCTTCACAACCAAAAGTTCTCAGAAATGAGTATTTTACTTGTTTACCTGTCCATGCCTCCTCTGGAATTCCACCATCCAAAGTGCTTGAAGGCCCTCTATTTATTAAAAAAACAACATTGTTTACAATATTAGCCCAAAACTGTAAGGGCAACCCTGCATGCAATTTCATACACCTTGCACGCTCCATGATTGTTCTGTTCATCCTTTCTGACACACCATTTTCTTGGGGTGTTCCAGGGACTGTCTTCTATCTGTGAATCCCATTGTGTGAACAGTAATTGTCAAACTCCTTGCTGCAGTACTCGCCTCCATTATCAAATCTGAGACATTTCAACCTTTTTCCTGTCTCATTCTCAGCCAAATCTTTCCACTTCTTAAAAGTATCAAACACATCGGATTTCTCTCTAATGCAATAAACCCAAGTTTTTCTAGTTGCATCATCAATAAAAGTAACATAATAATGAAAGCCACCAAGAGATTGTACCTGAGCTGGTCCCCATACATATGTAATGTCAAGCTCTAACTTTTCACTCTTCTTTTGTTTCCCAACCCTGAGAAATCTAACTCTCTTTTGTTTTCCATAAACACAGTTCTCACAAAATTCCAAACTTACCGGCTTCAGATCTGGAAACAGTTTCCTTGAGTGGTGAATCTGCATCCCCTTCTCACTCATGTGGCCAAGCCTATGATGCCACAACGCTACACTTGTTTCTGTGGAAGCTACAGAAATAGAATAATCAGTGTTATGAGGACATAAATATAACATACCTATCCTATCTACTTTTGCAATTACCATTGATCCTTTAGTGACCTTCCACCACGTTTCTCAAAACGTAGACAAACAACCGCCATCTCCCAACTGCCCCGTTGAGATCAGATTTCTTTTCATAGTAGGAATGTGCCTTACATCCTTTAGCAACCAGTAATTTCCATTATTTAGTTTAATCCATACCTTACCCTTTCCAACAATTTTACATGGTTCATCATCCCCCAATAACACATGCCCAAAATCACCTTGAACATAATCATAAAATAATTTCCTATGGGGTGTAGCATGACATGAAGCCCCTGAATCTACTACCCAGTAATCACTAGTATTGTCTAATGCAAGAATAAAAGCATCTTGTAACACATCACCTGCTACATTAGCTTCCTAGGTAGTCTCTTGCTGCCTCTCACCTTTGTTCTTTGGTGCTCTGCAGTCTTTCTTTAGATGTCCTTTCTTACCACAGTTCTAGCATTCTATTTTTCTGAATCTGGACTTGGATCTTCCCTTTTTAGACTTGCTGCAATTTCCTGGACTCCTTCCTCTCTCTTTTTGTCTCCCTCTGCTGTCCATGGTCAGCGCATTACCTAATGTCTCACTTGTGCTTTTCCTTCGCATTTCCTCACTAAGAATAACACTAACAACATCATCAAACTTAAGAGTGCTTGAACTAGGGACAATGTTACTTACAGCCATGACCAAGCTATTCCTTCTTTCTGGCAATGAGCACAATATTAGAAGAGCCCTAACCTCATCATCAAAGTTCACTTTTACAGAACTTAATTGACTGGTAAGTGTATTAAACTAATTTAAATGGTCAACAACAAATCCACTTTTCGGCATCTTCATATTAAATAAATGCTTCATTAAAAATACCTTGTTAGAAGCCGAGGGTTTTTCGTAGAGCTTACTCAATGCACTCATCACACCCTCTTTTGTTATTTCTTTTGAAATATTGAAGGCCACCGATGAAGCCAGGAACGACCGTATTGTTCCTAGTGCCTTTCTATCAAGAACCTCCCATTCTTCATCCTTCATAGCCGTTGGTTTTTTTTCTTTTCCACCCAACAACAGGTACAGATATTTCTGGTATAGATAGTCCTCCATTTGCATCTTCCATAACTGATAGTTTTGGCCGTTAAATTTATCGACCCTAAATTTTCCTTCTTCCGCCATTGCTCCCACTCAAACCAGGAACCCTTCTTTCCTGCAATTTTACAAACCAAATAGACCTTTTGGATCTAATACCAATTGTTAGAAAAATAGGACCACAGAGCAATAACAGATATACAGTTAAATCAATAAACAAGATGCAAAAAATTAAAACAGTATAGAGAGACATAAATATAACGTGGTTCACCCAAACAATGGGCTACATCGACAAAGAAATTTGCCAGTCCTTTTATTGTAGTCCAGAAAGATGAAGGGATACACCATGCAGCAAAACTGCTACACTTCCTCTTCATGCTCTCACAGTCTCTCTTCCAGTACAATGCAATGCCCACACCAGTACAATTTACAATGGAGCCTCCTCAAGCCTTAGAAAGGCTTAATCACATGCAATACCATGGGAAAATACCATGGGATACAACAAACCATGTGCCCAAACGATGTGCTAGATCTAACCACCTTTGACTCAATCTCAAGTCAAGGTTAACACATGCAATACCATGAGACAATACCATGGGATACAACAAACCATGTGCTAAACCTAACCACCTTTGACTCGATCTCAAGGCAAGACTAACCCTAACATTTGACTCCTGTATGAGTTTCCATCATCTATTCTTTGGATCTGTCATTCACATTGGATCCCTCATTAAAACCCACATCTCGGTATAGTTTAACCTCTGTATGCATTGACCATCATATACACTTTGGATCTGTCTCGGTATGTGTTCAATATGTGATACGAAATTGTATATATTTATATGTGTAAATCGATAACCTTCTACATTTGTTTTATAGATATGGAGCTATTAAATACAATGGGTGTCAATATGACTTAGATCGTATTCTATTTGGATATAAAACTATATATTTATACATGTAAATCGATAACCCTCTTCCTGGTGATATAGATGTAAATCTATTAAATATTATGAGCATCAATATGACTTAGATCATATTCTGTTTGGATATGAAATTATATATTTATACATGTAAATCAATAACCCTATGCTTGGTGATATACATTTGAATTTATTAAATATAATGAACATCAATACAACTTAGATCATATTTTGTTTGGATATTAAATAATATATGTATACATGTAAATCGATACCCCCCTCCCTAGTAATATGGATTTGAATCTATTAAGTATAATGAGCATCAATACGGCTTAGATCATATTCTGCTTGGATATGGAATCATATATTTATACAGGTGAATCGATAACCCTCTTCCTAGTTATATAGATCTGAATCTGTTAAATATAGTGGGCTTCACTATGACTTAGATCGTATTCTGTTTGGATATGAAATTATACATTATATATGTAAATCTATAACCCTCTGCGTGTGTTTTATGGATATGAATCTATTAAGTACAATGGGTGTCAATACGACTTAGATCGTAATTTGTGTCACCCTATGCATTTACAGGTTTAATTGGCATGAGTGGGTTTGGAGCCTTCTTTTTGGTTCTGTATCATGGGATTTTTGGTTTCTTTGTGTTTGGAAAATAAAACTCGGGATCTGCCTTGGTATAAAGTTCATATCAGCTCGAACTATGTCCTACATAGGTCCTTCCTAGAACTAACATTGTTTGTGTGTCTACCTTTACAGTTTGCTCTACATTAATTTGTGGTGTGCATTGTTATCATAGTTACCTATCTTAAAGTATGTATATGATAACCTACATATGTTTTTTATGGATCCTTTTTAGTTGTATTCAAAGTAGGTTCCTTTGTCTGCATGTTGTTTGGACCCTTGTATACGTTGAATCTGATCCAAGGTATCGTTAGGATTGGTATACAGTTATGGTCATCTGTAGATTGGATCTAAGACATATACATAAGCTAGCATTATATAATATTAAAATTGGCTATATTGAGTCGATATGAATTCACGTGAGTCGATGTTTTCTTTTTTAATTATTTTTGAACATGTATTTCATTGCATGCATCCATATAGAGCCAATGTATGCTGATTAGGTATGTCTAACTATGTGTTGGGGCTACCAATACTTTATGGATTCATGATTAATCCTAGCCTTCTTTAAAATATGTTCATTAGAACAAAATGGTAGGAATATATAAATAACAATAGTGTTTTAATAGCTTATAAATACCTTCTGAGAGGGAGTCTATGAGATGTAACCAAATAAAGTGTGGAAACCAAATTTGTTGTGGGTTGTAACCTTTTATTTAGATAGATATGTTAATGTATTTGTATCTCCAGAATGTATTCACTTGTATATCTTATGTATTGTAACATAATGTTTATTTCGGGAAGTATCTATAATGTAATTGATTCATGTCATGTCCTGGTGTTCCTATAGGGAGATTCAATAATGTAAAAAAGAAATGTAAAGTCATAGAGTGTAACCCTCCTTATTGATCAAGGGTTAAAGTTCCCAAAATTGTGGGCCCCTAGGGTTATTAGAATCTCCTAGAGAAGTCGGCCCTAGTGAGTTATTGTCAAGTTGAGAATTAGTATAAATAGAAAGGGAGCCTCTATATTTAACACAAATTCATTCATAGCCACTCACATCAGTTGTAGCACATAACAGAGAGACAGAGAGAGACAGAGAGACTACTATTGTCGAGAGATCATCTTAATTTTGGTGCTTATTCTATCTCTAAGGAAGTTGCGGGGTTTTCTCCTTTATGGTTTCCCTAAGGAAAATGTTTCTGTTCAATGTCTCATGTGATTGATTGATGTTTTTGTTATTATTTCAAATAAGATCCTAAGATCATATAGTTTACATGTTAAAAATCTAACATGGTATCAGAGCTAACCTGATAAGAAGACACTATGCAGTTGTTGAAGCTAGGGTTTCCTACTTTTTTGGATCTCTCTCTATAGATTTTCAACAAAAGGAGGTTGTTCTGATTTTCCTCTCTAGGGCTCATCTTTCTATCGAAGCAGAATCTGATTTATTCTGAGCATTTTCAGTTTTTGACCTGGTACTGCTACGGGAAATTAGGGATTTCCATAGAAGTGGAATTTTTGAGTGAGCCAAGGCCTTGATTGATTGCCTCCACAAAATCAAAGTTTACAGATCAAGATAAAATTTATTTGTTTGGGTAGAACTCTGATAAATTCAAACCCTAGATCTGCTCCTGAACTAGAAAACCAGTTCTTCTCTTCTGAAATTCAGCTCCAGATCCAGTTCAGACATCTTAACCTAGTAAGATATAAATATTTTGTATTTCCATTTGAGGTTCTCTATTAATATGTCTCATCATACAAATATTGATGAAAATATTGAGGGAGATGATAACTTTCGAGCTTGGAAGTATAGGATCTCCCTGGTCCTAGAAGAAAATGAGTTGGACTCTTACATCAATGTAGAGGTTCCAGTTCCAAAGGGAGATGAGGCTAAGGACTGACATAAGAAGAAATTGGTCATGGCTAAGAGGATTATTGCTGATTTAATCAAGGATCATATCATACCTCAAGTGTCCTCTCTAAAGACACTTAAAGAGATGTTTAATTCCCTAACCAAGTTATTTGAAGGGAGGAACATAAACCGGAAGAAGAATCTGAGAAACCAATTGAACAATGTAAAGATCTAGAATGCAGAGACCATCTAGTATTAATTTACAACGGTCTCTTAGATCAAGGAAAAATTTGAAGCGGTAGATAAAGAACTAGAGAATGTAGAAATTGTGATGACCACCTTGAATAGTCTCTCTAGGGCATGGGACTCTTTAATTCAAGGGATTTGTGTCCAAAAGAAGCTAGTCAATTTTAGAAAATTGTGGGAGGAGTGCTCACAAGAAGAAGCTTGAATATTAGCTTGGGAAGAAAAGATGGTAAGTGACGATCAATCTCTCACAGTACAATCCAAGAAAAGCAGGACAGACCATCATAGAGGTAAGCACTCTCTCCAAAAGAATAACACTAGAAAATCTAATAAAGATTCGTCTAAGTTCATTTTCTATACATGTGATGAAAGAGGACACGTTGCAAGACATATTCCTAGAAACAAAGATAGATCTCACAATAGGAAGGGAAAGAAGAAATGACATCATGCTCATGCTGTAGAAGATGATGAGCCTTCCAAGAAGAGAATCAAACAAGACAGTGATGATTCTTCAAGTGATGAAGAATATGTTTTGATTTTCTCTCTCACAGGAAACATCACACATGGAATAAATGATTGGATTATAGACAATGGGTCTTCCAAACACATGACGGGATTCAAAGAATCATTTGTGAAATTATCATAAACTGAATTAGCCCACAAGGTGAAACTTGGGGATGACTACTAGTATCAAATAAATGGTAGTGGAGAATCCTTCTACAAATTAGACTCTGGAAAGTCTATGAAGATGAAGGATTTCCTATTTGTACCAGGACTAAAGAAGAACCTTCTCTCCATCTCTTTATTAGATGCAAAAGGCATGAGAGTTGTGTTTATAGATTTCCAAATCATCATGTGGCCAAAAGGAAAGACTATTGACGGTGTAGTAGTAATTGGAGAACAAAAGGGAGGACTATATAGATTAAAGGGTGAACCAGAACAAGTTTTCGTTCATGACTCAGTAGAACCAAATGAACTTTTGCATAGAATGCTTGCACATGTACACTATAGGGAACTACCACTTGTAAGAAAATATGTTGAAGGTCTCCAAGAAATACAAGCAAAACATGAAGGAGTATGTAAGGGATGTGCGAAAGGAAAGAACAAAAAGAAGAAATTTCCAAGTAGTGAAAGCAAAGCTAAAGGAATCTTGGAAATCATTCACTCCTATGTATGTGGTCCAATGTCATCCAGTTCATTAAGCGGGTATGTATACTGTTGATGTAATTGTAACTAAGGAATGTATTCACTTGTATTTCTTATCTATTGTAACCCGATGTTTATTCCGGGATGTACTTGTGTCATGTCATGCCCCAATTTTCTGATCAGGAGGATCTATAATCTAAACAAGTCATGTCAATTTATTGTGGGAAAGCCTCCTATTGTCTAAGGGTTAAAGTCCCTGCAGTTTTGGGGCACTAGGGTTATTAGAATCTCCTAGAGATGTCAGCCTTAGTAGGTTTTTAGTCATGTCAGAAATTAGTATAAATAGAGAGTTGGCCTCTCTATTTAACACAACAAACTCATCCACACTCAGTTGTAGAGCATAGCTGAGGAAGAGAAAGACATTGGGGAAAGGAAGAAAGAGGTTACTGCTGTCGGGAGATCATCTTACTATTTTGGGGGTTTTACTTTTGGTGTGATTCTATCTCTGAGCAAGTTGCGGTGTTTTCTCCATTTATTTTTTCCCTGAGGAAAAACACCGTGTTCATTCTCTCTTGTGTTTGATTTATATACTTGTTGTTATCTCAGTTAAAGATCCTAACATAAAGCTAGCTTGAATGATTAAAAACTAACATGGTCTCAGAGATAACCTGAGAACAAGACACTTTACAGCTGTGGGAACTAGTGCTTCCTACTTTTTGGAAATCTCTCCACAGATTTTCAGCAAACGAAGGTTGGAAAAACTCTCCTCCATAGGGTGCATCTTTCTGTTGAAGCATAATCCAATTCTGAGGTTTTTTATTTTTGGACCCAACACTACTTCTGAAAAGTAGGGCTTTTCATAGAAGAGGAATTTTTTAGTGAGCCCAGGTTTGGTTTGATCTCCCCCCTAAAATTGAAGTTAAGGATCAAACTGAAATAATTTGGTTGGACAGAACTCCGAAAAAGAAAAACCCTAATCTGCTCCTGAACCAGCTTTGCAGAATTTCAGCTCCAAATCCAGATTCAACATCTTGACCTAGTAAGATCTAAATCTTTTGTATTTCCATTTGAGGTTCTCAGTTAAGATGTATTATCATACCAAGCTTGATGAAAAGCTTGAGAGAGCTAATAACTTATGAGCTTGGAAGCATAAGATCTCTGTGGTCCTAGAATAAAATGAGTTGGACTCCTATATCAATGAGGAGGTTCCAGTTCCAGAGGGAGATGAGGCAAAGGCCTTACATAAGAAAAGGTTGGTTATGGAAAAGAGGATCATTGCTGATTCTATCAAGGATCACCTCATACCATAGGTGTCCTCCCTAAAGACACCTAAAGCTATGTTTGATGCCCTAACCAAATTGTTTGAAGGGAAGAACATAAACTAGAAGATGACTCTGAGAAACCAACTGAAGAATGTGAAGATTCAAAATGCAGAAAAAATCCAGTCTTACTTCACAAGAGTTTCTTAGATCAAGGAATAATTGGAAGCAGTAGATGAAGAAGTGGAAAATGCAGAGATTGTAATGACCACCTTGAATGGTCTCCCTAGATCATGGGACTCTTGTATTCAAGGGATATATGCTAGAAGGAAGTTAATCAAATTCAGTAGACTATGGGAAGAGTGATCTCAAGAAGAAGCTCAGATAGCAGCTCGAGAAGATAATATGGGAAGTGAAGATCAAGATCTCATGGTACACTCCAAGAAAATGAAAAGAAGATCTCATCACGACAGAGGTAAGCACTCTCACAAAGATAACACTAGAAACAATTTCTCTAAAATCAGATGTTATACATGTGATGAACTAGGACACTTTGCAAGAAATTTTCCTAAAAGATAGAATAAGAAAAAGAACAACAAAAGAAGACATCATTCTCATGCTGCAGAGGATGATGAACCATCCAAGAAAAGAATCAGATACAAAAGTGAAGATTCTTCAAGTGAGGAAGAATATGTTTTGATTTCTGTTCTCACAAGAAACATCACTCATGAAAGTAATGATTGGCTCATAAATAGAGGGGATTCAAAATATATGATAGGATTCAAGGAATCCTTTGTGAGACTATTAGAACATGAATCACCTCACAAGGTGAAGCTAGGAGATGACTACCAATAACCTATTAAAGGTAGTGGGGAATTCTCCTACAAGATAGAATATGGAAAGTATATGATAATGAAGGAAGTATTGTTTGTACCAAGACTCAAGAGGAAACTCCTCTCCATATCTGTATTAGATGCAAAAGGAATGAGTGTTGCATTTATAGATGGTCACGTCATCATGTGGAAAAAAGGAAATATTATCGATGATGTGGTGGTGATTGGACAACAAGAAGGAAGATTGTACAAATTGAAGGGCCTTCCAGGAAAATCCTTGGTCCATGACACAGTAGAGCCAAATGAACTTTGGCATAGAAGTCTTGCACATGTGCATTACAGAGAACTACCTCTTGCAAGCAAAGATGTTGAAGGTATTCCAGAAATACAACCAAAACATTATGGGGTCTGCAAAGGATGTGCGAAAGGAAAGAATACAAAGAAGACATTTACAAGGAGTGAAAGAAAAGAAAAGGGAATCTTGGAAATCATCCACTCTGATGTATGCGGTCCTATGTCATCAAGCTCACTAAGAGAGTATGTACATTATGTTTCTTTTATTGATGAATTTTCTAGGAAGACATGGATTTACTTCATGAAGAACAAAGACGAAGTATTCAGCAAGTTCAAGGAATTCTGTAATGTCCCGGTTTTGACCTCGTTACATTAGATGCATATGATGTATAAATGGTAAATGATCATGGTGTGGAGCTAAAGGCCAAGGCCCCACCATTGATCGGTAATGCTATGTTTTGGATTTAAATTGTCACCGATTGAATATCGGGGCATGCGGCATACGTTTTGGATTATCATCATGTAAATATGCACCTATAATTAATTAAATGAACACAACCAGCTACAGTCGTGGCAACTAAATCCAATGGGGCATTATTTTCCCAAGGATAAGGAGGTAAGGGGGGAATTGTCAATCTTGAGGAAAAAGGGGAAAAACCCATGTGTCTTCTTCCTTTGTCTTATTCCAACCACTTCAGTTAATAATTTATGTTGCTAGCTAAGGGAAGTTATGGTAGTTAATTATTTTGGGAGTGGGGTGGTAGGAGTGTCAGTCCTTGCCCCCATGCACACTCCATCCATGTTTGAATTCACAAGGGAAAGGAAAAAAAGACCATCAATCTCTCTCACGTGGACATTCTCCTTCCTCTCCACGAGTTGCAAAAACACCCACGAACTGCAAATTTGCGTCCTTCCTGTTGTTTGTGCATCCGCAGACACAAAGGGATCTATTTTTCCTCACGCAGGGCTTCCATTGTCTGTTCCTTTCCTCACTGGGTCGGATTTTTTACCCACGCACATGTATTCTTCTATTTGGGGTGCACATGGCGAGCTGAGAGCTGTGCATTTTCACCCACGATTTTTTTTTCCTGAAAAGAGCCATTCACGTCCTCAGCTGTATGTTCTCCTTACAGACCGATATGGTTGTGTGATTTCCGTCATTTTAATGCTGATATTGGAATTGTGGTTCTTCCCCCATGTTTACTGTTTATTTGGGACTGTTTAATTCGATTATTGGGACTCGTTTTGGCCATGAGAGGGCCAAGAACGACTCAAAAATTGTTTTCCCTGTTAAGCTGTGACAACTGAATGAATTGCCTGAGTGCAATGGTTGGTCTTCGGACTATGGGATGGCCAGGGATGTTGGCTTAGATTTACTTGATAAACCTGGTGGCTGGAAACCACACAGACAGAGCTAGAGGGCTGATCTTCTTCTCCATCACCCCTGAATAGAACTGGAAGGGAATGCAAGGCCTGAGGGACTGTGTAGCAGAGAAGGGACTGATTCCTTGTGTTGGGTGTGGATGGGTGTCTTAGAGGTCAAGCTAGTTCTGGTGTAGGTGTCCTTGGCTCTGTAATGAGCTCACCAGCTTAGCAATTTTCCTTCTCAAACTCCTTAATGGCCTGATAAACCCAACTCTGTTGGCTTGGTTGTGTGTTTTGTGTATCCCTAGCTATGTGTAAGCTTGCTAGTTCCCTTATTCCTTGGAGAATCATACCCAGCTCGGGGGTGGCAGCGCTGCTGAGAGATTAAGGAGCACGCTAGCCTATGGTTGGGTGGAACGTTGCAGCGACGTAGCTGGTTACGGAGCAAAGCTTTCATAAGATAAGTGATTTTCTCTATTTTACTCCTGCAATCTTAATTTCTGTTTATGTGAATGATGAACATGTTAAATGGATGTTTGCTTAAATGTATGATGTTTTCCGCTGTTCCTGATAGATGTTTGCATCTGTGCATGATAAATGTTCATGTGTGTATGTTTAAGCATTCTGTTTATGCAATTTTATGCCTATACATGTTCATGGGGCTCTTATCCCAGGCATTGAAGCTTGGAGTCACATCCTCTACGCCAATCAGAGACATCGGGATGTGACAAATTCAAAGCCTTGATCGAGAATAACATTGAAAAGAATATCAATACCTTTTGATTAGATAATGGTGAAGAATTCACTTCGAAGGATTTCAAAGAGCTATGCAAAGACTTAGGGATTAAGAGGGAGTTTTCTACTCCTTATAATGCACAACAAAATGGGATTGCAGAAGGGAAGAATAGAATTATCATGGAAGCTGCAAGAGAAATGCTTCATGATCAAGATCTTTCTATGCATCTTTGGGCAGAAGCTGCCAAAACACCGATGTATGTACAGAACCATACTCCAGACAGAGTAATCGAGAAAAAGACTATTGAAAAAGTCTTCTCTGACAAGAAACCAGAAGTCAACCATCTCAGAATATTCGGCTGTCTAGTGTACATAGACATTCCAAAAGAGAAGAGGACTAAATTAGATCCTTCAGGAAAGAAGGGTATATTTGTGGGATACTCTAAAAGCTTGAAGTCTTACAAAATATACTTCCGAGGATTCAAGAAGACTGACATCAGTAGGGATGTGACATTTGATGAAGATATAGCTTACAAGAAATCCAGAAAGAAGCCTACTGAAGAATATGAAGAAGGAGAAGCACCCAAAATTCATGATAAACCATGAAAGAAGAAGCTCAAGAAGAAGATCAAGAATTTGAAGAACCACAAAAACCTGTAGATCCACCTCTAGAAAAGAATCCTCATAAGAGGAAACCTTCTTGGGTACAAGAAGTTATCCAAGGTGCGGAAAGATATGGGGCTCTAGAAGAGAATCACAGAGAAAGAAAAAAAACCAGATCCTCCTCCGGGTATGTAGCTTTACTATGTGATTTCATCGATAAAGAACCTTCCAATTATGAACAAGCGGCAGAACATAAAGAATGGAAGGATGCTATGATTGAAGAATATCAATCAATCATGAAGAATGATGTTTGGGATGTTGTTCCAAGACCAGAAGGGAAGTCAGTTGTAACTTCCAAATGCATCTACAAGATCAAGCATGCTACATACGGTAGCATAGAGAAATACAACGCAAGATTCATGGCTCACGGTTTCTCCCAGAAAGAAGGAATAGATTATGAAGAAACATTTGAACCTATATCCAGATAGACTTCCATTAGATCAATACTTTCTCTGGCTGCAGTAATGAAATGGAAGATACACCAAATGGATGTAAAGACCGCCTTCTTGAATGGTGTAGTGGAAGAGGAAGTGTATGTGGAACATCCACTCTGTTTTGAGACACATGACATGGATTCTCATGTATGTAGATTAAAGTAATCCCTATACGGTTTGAAATAGGTACCCAGGACGTGGTACGGTAGAATTGATAGCTTTCTATCCAGTTTGGGATTTACCAAAAATAAATAAGATTCCAACCTTTACTAAAAGGTTGAATATGGAAACCTAGTGATGCTCCTACTATACGTAGATGATCTATTTGTGACGGGTATTGATGGGTTGATTGTTGATACAAAGAGAAATCTTGCTGACAAGTTCGAAATGAAGGACTTGGGTATGATGCATTATTTTCTAGGTATGGAGGTGTGGCAGAGTGTGGATGGAATCTCCCTTGGACAAGGGAGGTATGCAGTAAAGATCTTGAAGAGGTTTGGGATGATGGACTGCAAAGCCATGGCCACACCTATGGCATTGAACCTAAAGCTATTGAGTGATGCTTCATCAGAGACGGTTGATGCCATGATGTATCAATAGATGATTGGGTCCTTGATTTACCTTATGAACACAATAATAGATATTTGCTTTGCTGTGAACATCTTGAGCCAGTTTCTGACAGATCCGAGACATGTTCACTTGACTACTACACAACATATTTTGAGGTACCTAAGGGGTACAATTGATTATGGGTTCAAGTATGATGTGAATCAGAATATTAACCTAGAGGGTTATATGGATTAAGATTGAGCAGGTAGTGCCATCTATAGGAAGAGAACTTCAGGATGTTGCTTCAGTATGGGATTAGGTGTGATCTCTTGGTTTAGCAGGAAGCAATTTTGTGTGGCAATAAAACTGATGCAGAGTATGTCGCAGCTTATTAAGATAGTTGTGAGGAAGTATGGCTGAGGAAGCTACTATATGATTTATTTTATTTCCAGCTGGATGTTACCTGTATACATTGTGACAACCAGAGTTATGTGAAGTTGTCAGAGAATCTAGTGTTCCATGACAAGTTGAAGCATATCGAGATCAAGTATCACTATATCAGGGATATGGTCCAGAGGGGATCAGTGAAGCTCTAGTATGTTAGTATGGATGATCAGATAGCTGATGTGTTGAAAAACCCATTGGCCAGAGTGAAGTTTTAGTACTTCAATGAGAAGTTTGGTGTTCTTCAGATCGAGGTCCTTTTCAAGGGGAAGTGACGAGTCTGAAAGCAATTCTGACAAGTAGGTCAGATGTAACGGCTGAGCCATTATGTCATGGTGATAGGATTGGTTCCTTCCATGTTAGATATGGTGATGAGAAATTATGATGTGACTATAGGATTGGTTCCTACATGATCAGATATAAGTGCTGAATTGCATTCTTGGAATGGAGGTACCTAGTCAGTTACCAAGAATAGTGAGTCTGGGACTCAGAGCCATTATGACAAGTAGGTCAGATGTAAGAGTGGAGCCATTCTATCATGGTTAAAGGATTAGGTTCCTTCCATGTTATATGTAAGTGTTGGGCCATTCTGATGAGTAGGTCAAATATAAGGGCAACTGCCATTCTCTGGGAGAATGGAGGCACCTGGTTAGTTACTAGGTAGCTTAGTCTAGGAATTTGGGCCATTCTGATATGATTGTAGGATTGGTTCCTACAAGATCATATGTGAGTGCATCCCTTTCTGATGAGTAGGTCAAATGTAAGTGCTGAGCATTTTCACAGATGATAGTAGTTGTGTCCTATCATGCTGGTGAATGTGAGTGTTGGGTGTTTCTGATGTGATTGTAGGATTGGTTCCTACATGATCAGATGTGAGTGTTGGGCCTTCCTTTCTGACAAGTAGGTCAGATGTAGGTGCTAGGTGGGCCATTATGATGAGTAGGTCAGATATAAGCACTGAAGAAGACCTGCATGGTGGCTAGGCCTACACCATGCATAAAAAAGGGATGGCTCTGTAGAAATTCTTGTGATGAGAAGAATCATCAGATAGCACATATGATGATGACCCAGTGATGACCCAGATCGATCTATGATTCATATCCGGTTATGATGTCTCCAAGATGATCTAGATCAAGTGACAATCTAGATCCAATAGTGATGATTGAGATCAAGTGATGATCCAGATCTAGTGATGTTTTCCAATGATGATCAAGATCGAGTGATGATCCATATTGAGTGATGATCCTAAACAAAAGACAAAGATGAATTAAATATGCATATGACAAGAAGAACCAAAGAAAATGACTAGTGATGAAAATTGTGTCGAGAGAATACCTTCCTAGTTAAGAGGGAGTGTTGATGTAATTGTAACTTCAGAATGTATTCACTTGTATTTCTTATCTATTGTAACCTGATGTTTATTCCAGGATGTACTTGTGTCATGTCATGGCCCAATGTTCCGGTCAAGAGGATCTATAATATAAACAAGTCATTTCAAGTTATTGTGGGTAACCCTCCTATTGTCTAAGGGTTGAAGTCCCCATAGTTTCGGGGAACTAGGGTTATTAGACTCTCCTACGTAGGTCAGCCCTAGTAGGGCTTTCGTCATGTTGAGAATTAGTATAAATAGAGATTTGGCCTCTCTATTTAACACACACTCATCCACACTCAGTTGTAACACATAGCTGAGGAAAAGAAAGACACTGGGGCAAGGAAGAAAGAGGTTACTACCGTCAGGAGATCATCTTACTGTTTGGGGGTTTTACTTTTGGTGATGATTCTATCTCTGAGGAATTTGCGGGGTTTTCTCCATTTATGGTTTCCCCGAGGAAAAAAACTATGTTCATTGTCTCTTGTGTTTGATTGTTGTACTTGTCGTTCTATCAGTTAAAGATCCTAATGTAATGCTAGCTTAAATGATTAAAAACTAACATATATTGTGTTTCTTTCATTGATGATTTTTATAGGAATACATAGATATAATTCATGAAGAACAAATACAAAGTATTCAGCAAGTTCAAGTAATTCAAAGCCTTGATCGAAAACTACATAGAGAAGAAGATCAATATTTTTCGATCAAACAATGGTGGAGAATTCACATCAAATGAGTTTAAGGAATTATGTAGAGATTCAGGGATTAAGAGGGAGTTAACCACTCCATATAATCCACAACAGAACGGGGTTGCAGAAAGGAAGAATATAATGATCATGGAAGCTGCAAGAGAAATACTTCATGATATAGATCTTCCCATGCATCTATGGGAAGAAGCAGATAGAACAACTATGTATGTATAGAACCATACTACACATAGAGTACTTGAGAACAAGACACTTGAAGAAGTGTTTTTTCGGAAAGAAACCAGAATTTGGTCATCTCAGAATATTTGGTTGTCTAGTGTACATTCACATTCCCAAAGAAAAGAGGACAAAGTTAGATCCTTCAGGAAAGAAGGGTATATTTGTGTGATACTCTGAAAGCTCGAAGTATATAGAATATACTTCCTAAGATTCAAGAATATTGACATCGGGGGGGGCATAACATTTGACGAAGACTCATCTTACAACAAATATAGAAAGAGACTTGTTGAACAACATGTAGAAACAAAATTACCCAGAATTCATGACACAACCATGAACAATGCAACTCAAGAAGAAGATTGAGAAATAGAAGAACCTCAAGAATCTGTAGATCCACCTCTGGAAAAGAATCCTCGCAAGAGGAAACCTGCTTGGGTATGAGAAGCTATCCAAGGTGCATAAAGATATGGGGCTCCATAAGAGATACACAGAGAGAGGAAAAGAACCAGGTCCTACTCCAGTTATGTTTCCCTATTATGTGATTTCATTAATAAAGAACCTTCCAACTATGAAGAAGAAACAAAAAATAAAGAATGAAAGGATTCTATGATCGAAGAGTATCAATCAATCATAAAGAATGATGTTTGGGATGTTGTCCCAAGGCTAGAGAGGAAGTCTATTATGAACTCCAAATGGATCTATAAGATCAAGCATACTACAGATGGTAGCATATAGAAATATAAAGAAATATTTGTGGCTCGTGGTTTCTCCCAGAAGGAAGGAATAGATTATGAAGAGAATTTTTCACCTGTATCCAGATATACTTCCATCAGATCAATAGTTGTTTTAGCTATAGTAATGAAGTNGTTCTCCCAGAAGGAAGGAATAGATTATGAAGAGAATTTTTCACCTGTATCCAGATATACTTCCATCAGATCAATAGTTGTTTTAGCTATAGTAATGAAGTGGAAAGTTGACTAGATGGATGTCAAGAAAACTTTCTTGAATGGTGTAGTAGAAGAGGAAGTATATGTAGAGAAGCCACTTGGTTTTGAGGCACATGACAGAGATACTCATGTGTGTAAGTTAAAGAAAGCCATGTCCAGTTTGAAATAGGTACCTAGGACATGGTACGGTAGAATTGACAACTTCCTATCCAGTTTGGGATTTACCAAGAGTAAAGCAGATTCCAACCTTTAATACAAGATTAAAGAAGGGAACTCAATGATACTCCTACTGTATGTAGATGATCTATTTGTAACAGGTGAGGATGGGTTGATTGCTGATACAAAGATCAAGCTTGCTTTTGAGTTCGACATGAAGGACTTGGGTATGATGCACTAATTTATAGGCATGGAGGTGTGGTAGAGTGCAGATGGAATTTCCCTGGGACAAGGGAAGTATGAAGTAGATATCTTGAAGAGGTTTGGGATGATGGACTGCAAGGACATGACCACACCTATGGAGTCGAACCTGAAGCTATTGAGTGATGCTTCATTAGAATCAATTGATGCTATGATGTATCATTAGATGATTGGGTCCTTGATGTACATGACGAATATGAGACAAGATATTTGATTTCTTGTGAACATGTTGAGCCAATTCCTGAAGGATCCAAGACATGTTCACTTGATTGCTTCAAAGCATATCCTGAGGTACGTGAAGGGTACAGTTGATTATGGGATCAAGTATGAAGCAAATCAAAAGATTAAACTAGAATTTTATGTGGATTCATATCGAGCAGGAAGTTCCATTGATAGAAAGAGTACTTTAGGATGTTGCTTTAGTATGGGATCATGTGTGATCTCCTGGTTTAGCAGGACGCAATCCTGTGTGGCACTGAGTACAACTGAAGTAGAGTATGTTGCATCTTATTCAGCTAGTTGTGAGGCAGTGTGGATAAGAAAGCTACTATATGACTCATTTGATATCCAGATGGATGCTACTTGTATATATTGCGACAACCAGCAGTGTGTGAAGTTTTTGGAGAACCCAGTGTTCCATGACAAGTCAAAGCATATTCAGATCAAATATCACTATATCAGGGATATGGTGTAGAGAGGAGTAGTGAAGCTCCAATATGTTGCGATGGACAAGCAGATAGATAATGTACTGACCAAACCATTAGCCAGAGTAAAGTTTGAGTACTTCAGGGAGAATCTTGGTGTTCTCCAGATCGAGATTCCCTCCGAAGTGAATTGATGCGTCCGTTGGCCTTTGCGACATGGTGGAAGGATGAGCTTCATATGATCAGATGTAAGTGCAGAGATGCTTTGATGTGATTCTGGGTTGTGTTACCACATGATAAGTGCAAATATATTCTGATGTGATTGTGGGATGTGTTCCCACATGATCAGTGTAGAGCCCTTCTGATGTGATTGAGGGATGTGTTCCCACATGATCAGATATAAGTGTAGAGATATTCAGATGTGATTGTGAGATGTGTTCCCACATGATCAGATGTAAGTGCATAGCCTTTCTAACAAGATGAGGTCAGATGTAAGTGTAGATCCTTTCTTACAAGATGAGGTTAGATGTAAGTGCAACACCTTTCTGACAAGATGAGGTCGGATGTAAGTGTAGAGCCTTTCTGACAGGATGAGGTCAAATGTAAGTGCAACGCCTTTTTGACAAGATGAGGTCAGATGTAAGTGTAGATAATTTTTGACAAGATGTGTTCAGATGTGAGTGTTGGTATTTTTTTACATGGGTTTTGGATGTGTTCCTCCCATGGTTAGTTGTGAGTGTTGGGCGTGCCTTTCTGATACGGTTCTTGGATGTGTTCCTCCCATGGTAAGATGTAAGTGTTGGGAGGGCCTTTCTGACATGGTTCATTCCATGGTTATATATAAGTGCTAAAGATGATGAAGAACTCCATGATGGCTAGGCCTACAACAAGCATGAAAAAGGGTCGGCTCTGTATAACTTCCTGTGACGAGTAGAATTGAGATAGCACCAGTGATGATGACCCAGTGATGATCTAGTGGTGATGATCTAGACTTGATGATGATCCATTGATGGTCTAGATCAAGTGATGATCTAGACTTGATGATGATCGAATGATGCTCCATATCAAGTGATGATCTAGACTTGATGATGATCCAGTGATGATCCAGATCCAATGATGATCTACACTTGATAAAGATGACTTGATGATGAAGATGACTTGAAGATGAAGATGGCTTGAAGATGAATATGACTTGATGATGATCCAAATGATACAGAGAAGAATACTTGTGCTGATAAATTGTGTCGAGAGAATACCTTCCTAGTTAATAGGGAGTGCTGTTGTATTTGTAACTTCAAAATGTATTCACTTGTATATATTATGTATTGTGATCCGATGTTTATTCCAAGAAGTATCTGTAAGTTAATTGAGTCATGTCATGCCCCGATGTTCCTATCGGGAGATTCAATATTGTAAAAAATTCATGAAAAATCCATAGAGTGTAACCCTCCTTATTGATCAAGGGTTAAAGTCCCCACAGTTGTGGGTCCCTAGGGTTATTAGACTCTCCTAGAGAAGTTGTCCCTAGTGAGTTATTGTCAAGTTAGGAGTTAGTATAAATAGAGAGGGATCCTCTGTATTTAACACACATTCATTCATAGTCACTCACAGTCATTTGTATCACATAATTGAGAGAGAGAGAAGAAGCTGGTACAAGAGAGAGAGAGGCTACTATTGTCGGGAGATCATCTTACTATATTTGGGTTTTACTTTTGGTGCTGATTCTATCTCTAAGTAAGTTGCATGGTTTTATCCTTTATGGTTTCCGTGAGGAAAATATTTGTGTTCATTGTCTCATGTGATTGATTGTTGTGCTTGTTATTCTCTTAGATAAGATCCTAATATCATATAGCTTAAATGTTAAAAATCTAACAAACTATTACATGATGTAATAGTTTGGTGAACGTAACCCATGGATTGGGTGAAGCATGCATATTGGTCTTGCTCTTATGTGCTCTTGATATACTCTTTGTCTTATGTGCTCTTGATATACTTTTTATCTTATGTTCTCTTGATGTTCTTATTATTCACTACGCTCCCTAAGAGTGATTATGTAAATAGCTGAGTGTTTAAAAGACAAAAAAAAATTGTTTATTCGATGATTGTAACATGTTAGATGGTCTAATGTGGATTGAAAGCTAAAAATATTGATTAAGGTCCTTGCCTAATGTATGAAATATTATAAAAATATTAATCTTAGGAAGGATTGAAATGTTTGATTCCAATACAGTTGATTTATGATGTTTCAGAGATAGCAAGCTTCCCCATAATGACCAACACCCTTTCGGTGATTGATTTACAATATTATTTAGTTTTTGTATTACCACTCACAAGTCTTAAGGATTGTTGTTCAAAGGTATAAGTAATCTTTTGAATATTTTTTTTTAATTATCGATTTGGTTATGTTACAAGGCCTTATTAAATCAAGTGACTAAGCTAAAATAAGGGTGTCATATGATTAGGGATCATGTTATATGATACCTAAAGTTAAAATGTTAACAAATGGTATATACATAAATATATAGTTTATACATGATATGTATAAGAGAGTAAGAATATTAATAATACTAGTAACTATGAATAATAAATAAAGGATCTACATATTATTATTATTACTAATGATAATTAAATGTTAAATACCTACATCAGTCAAAATCAAAACTAGTCAAAAGTTTCTAAGTTAAAATTAAATAAATATTAAAATTACCTAAATGAAATAAAAAGAGTTATTTCAAGAAAACAAATGATTCTTGATTTAATTTCCCCTTTTCCTGAAAAGTATGTCTATAAAAACCCAAACCAAGGAGAGGCTTGGGGATCTTTTGATTATTCCATAATTCCATCTGATTATTCTCATGAGAGTTCTTGGAGAACATTTTTCCTAAGAGGAAAAAAGAAAACTCATCTAGAACTTGTTATCCCAGATAGGGAAGCCTTATGTAATATACCAAATTTTGGACATAACACTTATAGGAAAGAGCATATTGCTTATGATGTTTTCTTGATAGTTTATTTTTATATATTGGGTCGAAGACCCCACTCCATATAAACATCATTAGAGGAAATTTGGGGTCTAAAATGGGCCTTATAAGAAAACGTGCCAAAATAAGTTTTTGTGAGTTGGAATTCAAGAACCAATAGAATTTCAATAAAATAAGTCAACCATAATGGTTGAATTGACATATTTGTTATTAAAAAAAACTACTTTTTTGTTCGTATTTTCGACATATCTCATTGTGTTTTTACTCAAATTTCGATCGGGAGAGCTTGTTGGATGCGAAATTTGATTCCGCATCCAACGAGTACCCACACTACATACTTTTGATGGACCCCGCTACCCCAAAAACAAGAAATACCTGAAAAAACATGATGATGATGTCATCATCACATTTTTTTAGGTATTTCTTGTTTTTGGGGTAGCGGGGTCTGTCAAAAGTATTCAGTGTGGGTACTTGTTGGATGCAGAATCAAATTCAGCATCCAACGAGCTCTCTCGATTGAAATTTGAGTGAAAACACAGGGAGATATGTCGAAAATACGAACACAAAAAGTAGTTTTTTTTCTTTCTTCCTCCAAAATTAATTAATATTATTTTATTATTTTAACTATTATTTTATTATTTTAACTATTATTTTATTATTTTAACTATTATTTTATTATTTTCCTTAGGAGGCCCATTTTAGACCCCAAAATTCCTCTAATGGATGATTTGTTTTATAATTGGGCATAAGAAAATGGTTGATGATATATATATTCTTGTTTGTGTTGGGTGTCAACCCTTAAGCACATGATTGATGAGATGTTTTGTACTGAGCAAGGATCTTTAGAGAACATGAGTAATTAATGTTGTGGTGAGCGAGGTGTTATGAAGCACATGAGTATTTATAATTGTGTTGAGTGTAAATATCTATAAAACTTGAAAAGATAAGCTGTAAGTGTTGGGCATAAGCCATGGAGCCTTCCATGTTGATGTTGAGCATAAGCTCTGGAACATCGGATCCTTGGCCATTGTATCCCTAGGTGTATCGCACAAGTACATACTAGCATTAGTTTTGAGCGAAGAGCTCTAGAAATGCATTAAGTTTGTAATTCCCCATTTTTAGCATTGAGTATGGGCACTGGTAAGCGCTAGGAGTTGCTGAAAGGAATTAATGATTCCCAAGTGAAAACGACTCAAGAAAAATATTGATCTCATCAGACTTATTTATAAGTGATTAAATGAAATTTTGAATTTCTATATTCTCATCAAGTACTGAAGAACTACCATGTTATATGCAGGAATCCAACATGCAAGGATGTTTAGAGTTGCCTAGCCTTGTAAATCTAACCATCTACCTAATGACCTTAACAAATAAGTGTCATAATTCTATGAAACACAGTATATGATTCCCAAAGGCAAAAGTTAACAAATTTTATAATATTATGTATTTTATAGATGTTATGTATTAAGAATAAATATAGTAATAACATTAATAATGTCAGAAAGAAGGAAAATCTCCATCCATTATTATTTATTACTAAAAAAAAAAATAGTAAAAAACCTACAAAAGTATAATTAGGAACTATTTAAAACATCCTAAGTATTAAAAATACCAAAATTAAATAAATGGGGTTAAAACAAGAAATCAAGGATTCTTGATTTAACTACCCCTTTGAGTGAAAAGTCTGTCTATAAAAGTCTCAAGCCAAGGAAAGACTTGGGGGACCTGATCTATCTTGTTGGAGTCATTATTCTTCCTGCTAATTCCTCAATAGAGAGTTCTTGAAGATAATTTACCCAAGAGGAAGAAGGAGAACTGATCCAGACCTAATATACAAAACTAGGACAATCTCACCTTAGGAGCTCTAAGCTACTTGCATGTTGGAACCATCTCGGGGGGATCCGAATTTAAAACCAGGAACAGTTCCAGGTCATGGTTGGGTGGAATTTGGTAGTTCCCAAGTGATTTATTCATCTAATATAGAGGTCAGATCAATTTTTATGAACTGTTAATGTTGTTTATTTGAGGGTGCAGGTTTTAGCCATTAAAGGAGCTTCAATTTCCAGGTATGAGGTTCTGGACTTCCTATATTAAGTTGATAGCTATATTATGCTAGGGTTTATATTATATGTTCTAACCCTAGATGCCTTTGTGTTCCATCTCAAAATTATTTTAAGGGTTTACATTCTAAGTTAGAAACCCTACGCTATAATTTATTTCCTATACTATATTTACCCAAGGTTTTGTTCCTTTAGCTTACCTCTGTAATTTAATTCATGTTTTCAATATTATCAAGGGTTTGGTATTTTTAGGTTTTAGTTCTGTATTGTCTTCTATTGATTTAATATTGTTTTTCTTACAAACTAAGAATTATATCACATTACATCCCTAGCTGTTTATTTACTTATTTAATCTACTCACAAATTCCATATTGTCAACAGAGTCATGTTTAAATAAAATACTAGTTTAGATCTAAGATTAAAGTAAAACCTAGATTTCAATTATAGTTAACTAAGTATATTAACAATAAACTAATGAGTATACTATTTATATAAATATAGTACAAGGTATAAACTAGAAATATAATTCTAATCTATCAACATTGTTTTTCCATCCAAGAATAAATTATAAACATCAAATACTGGAACTCAGATAAGAACCCTCCAAGAACTTTCTAGGTATCTATAAATAAGCATGATCATAACCCGTTTAACATACCAAGAAATCGAGACCCTACAATTTGTCCACAATTTATACTATCTATACTAGTTACTTCTACGAAGCATAAACAATAATAACTTTATTAACATTACGAGGTCATGGATTAAATAAAAATTCCAAATCTATGCTATTAAAATCCACATAAACAGAAATCACATTTCCTAATATTACCAATGAAAACCATGTCATAACAACCACAGTATCATTACCATATTCAACTACAAGATATATACTTGAACAACAGATCCCGAGATCGAATCCTATAGAGTCTTTCTACATTTTATAAAGCCACGCTATACACAATTTTGTATGCGGGTTGTAAACATTAAACCAATTCTTTACATAGAGTTCATAAGACCCTAAAATTTCACATACGTTGTAATCCATTGCATCAGCCCCATAAATAATCAACGACAAACTGAAAATAACTATTTTAATGATTAACCCTGTCAACGAAACAACCTACAACAAATTTTTCCCACATAGGGTTTACACCGAGGGTCTTCTTTGCATTTTTTTTAAATACACATTAAATAATAAAATAGTAAGCATGCACCCATATATGCTATCAGAACTATGATGGTGAGTGCCAACACTATTCACAACGTGGCTAAAAAATCCATCAGCGCGGACTGTTTAGAAATCCACTTAACTAATATAACCAATGAAGACGAATGTTATATAAAACTCTCGTATAATAACCATGGAATGAAACACAACATTATAATAACATCAACGCAGCATAAATTTATACAAACAATAATTATAAATCCATAATCAAGTTAACACAGTCGTTCCGCTGGCCATGGCACCATTGCAAGCAATCACTAGTACAAAATGAGAAATTAATGACTAAAATTCGGATATAACGACTATTTTTGAGTCGGCGACTAATAATAGCTAATTTCCACTATCTTATAGCTTGACTAATTTAGTTGTATTTAACTTAAACATTAATTGGTTGACTTATTAGTGATTGATTTAGTCATTGATAGTCACTCATTTAGTCATTGATAGTTATTGATTTAGTTGTGGATTTAGTCATTGATTTAGTTATTGATGGCCACAATTAATGACCAAATATACGGCTAAACAAACTATTGGATGATAACATATTAATGACTAAGATAAATACAAGTAAACGTTAGTTGCGCTATAAGATACTTGAAATTAGCTACTAATAGTCGTATATATGCAAATTTAGTCATTTTCTTAGTCACTAATTTATGATAGGGTACAGAGGAATCGAACCACCAATCTCCTTCCTATAATTAGGAAGGTTCTCTACCATTGAGCTAGAACCCTTAAAGAAATTGTTATTACTTGACAATGATGATATTCAAAAAAAATTTGCAGCATTCAAGCATACGGAGTAATGATTACTAAGTTACTATAGATCCATAATGGCTTACCTTGTACTAGTCCTCCAAGTCCTTCAATTGCTATTTGCACTTAATAAATATAGTTGAAGGACTTGAAGGACTATTACAAGGTAAGCCATTATGGATCTATACTAACTTGATAATCATTATTTTGTATTCTTGAATGATGCAAAATGAAAAAATACCATAAATTTATAGGAATGACAAGCATGGATCCATTGTTAAAATATCTACGAAGTCATTTAGATTCATGCCAAATATCTGAATTTGGTTAAAAATTCATAAGTAACGTGATGATAATGTTGGATGACGCCATCGAAAGGATCATTTGAATTTGTATAGAAGCAAAGGATGAGAAAATAGTGTCCGAAACTCATCTTCCTCCAATGTGGGACAAGCCACCAAACCCTGTAAAATGAACACATGTGTATCTTTCTTTCAAGTTCTATGAACATATTACACAACGTTGAGATAGTTTCAATCATATTTGGATGTCCATCTGAACTTCAAACGACCAAAACTTTAACTAGTAAATTTGGAATATTTAAAATATATGTACAAAAAATATCCACATATAATAGATGAATACATCATTTACTGATTGCATGATATTTGAATGGATAGACATATTGTTATTAAACATTTGGAGAGTTTTTATAATATTTGGATGTTCATTCCTAGGATGTATATGCCTATCCTAGGAAAAAGTAACATCTATGTTTTTTTTAAATCGGATGGAAATTTTGGAATCAACAAGATAGGATCCGTTGTAATTTTATTCAGTCTCCAATGGAGCACCTCATCACCCAAAATGTATATAGATTTGTAAAATAAATATACTACTAATTCCATACTACTAAGTACTATGGAGCAACCGAATCCAGTTGTCCGTCAGTCGAATCCGACTATCATTTTAATAATGAATATGAATAATAATAATATATTGAATGATTTAATAATTACAACGGAATCTTTCCTTTATAGGCTTTGAGTGTGTAAACTGAAGGGTTACACCCTTTCATAGGATAATTAACTAATCTAAATAATATTTTATTTTATAGTTGTTACATTGCCACTTCCTTTAAGGAAGCTTTGTCCTCAAATCTTAAGTATTTTCCTTGTGTTGTTCTTTATTCCGACTCAGTGTTGGTATTAGAATCGGATGAGGTCTCTTGTGTAGAGACTTGCACTTCCTTTCCATTGATGATTTTGCACTGTATTGTCTCATGGTTCCTACATTTATGACTAGGGTCCAATTGTCATCGCATCGACGACATATTTTTTCTTCTTTTTCTTTTTATTATTAGAGTAACCGTTAGATGACTTTGATCTATTTCCATTTCGTAGGCATATGATTGAGGTTTTTGGTATTGATGGATGGGAGACCAAGTATCTACATAGTACCTACATTGTGTCTCTTTTTCTTGTCGATAATAGCTATCGTCTTTTGTTTTTATTCCTTCCAATTTGCGTTCTACGACTTTTTCTTTACGTCTTGCTACTTCTACGTTAGGTATGTCATGTAACTTTAACTCTTTTTGAAGGTGTGGTTTACATTAGAGGAAATTTCAAATCAAAATGGGCCTCCTAAAAAAATTTAATAAAATAATATTTATTAATTTTGGAGGAAGAAAAGAAAAAAACTACTTTTTTGTTTGTATTTTTGACATATCTCCCCGTGTTTTTACTCAAATTTTGATCAGGAGAGCTCGTTGGATGAGGATTTAAATTCTCCATCCAACAAGTACCCACTTGACATACTTTTGATGGACCCCCCTACCCCAAAAACAATAAATACCTGAAAACACATGGTGATGATGTCATCATCACATTTTTTTAGGTATTTCTTATTTTTGGGGTAGCAGGGTCCATCAAAAGTATGTGGAGTGGGTACTCGCTGGATGTGAAATTTAATTCCGCATCCAACAAGCTCTCTCGATCGAAATTTGAGTGAAAACATGAGGAGATATGTCGAAATTACAAACAAAAAAAGGAGTTCTTTTTATGATACCTATCCCCAAATTTATATTAAAAAAGTGTTTAAGACCTATAATGTATTTCAAATTTAAATCAATTTCATTGGCTAACACATGATGACGTGGAATTTGAGTTAAAGTTAAATGGCGCATTTTGAGTTGAAATTTCCTCTAATGAGACATCCTAAATAGGTTTCGAGTCTATGCTTGTCGGACAACCCAAATACTCGTGTTGATAAGGATTCCCATTGATGAGTGAATTCCACAACGTTTCCGACTTGTTGTAGTTTGGTAAGTTTACTAAAAAATTCATCTTCTTTGATTCCTTGAAACATATTAAAAAAATCATTTTTGAACAAGTTCGAGTTGTAGGTAAAATTATCTCTCTTCCACCATAAGTACCAATTATAGGCGTACCCTTCCATATGCATTGACACATATTTCACCTTCTCCTCGTTAGATTGAATGTTGTAAATGTCGAAGTATTCTTCTGCTTTGTTTATCCAAGCAATGCATTGGTCTTCACTCCCATTGTATTTCAACAACTCTATTTTTGCCTTAGGTGGGTGCACTTTGTAAGGATGATGTTGATTTCCTTTTTCCTTATGGGTTGATGGTGGCTTGGAACTACTGGATGATGAAAGTGACATATCTGAATTGCGTCGTTGTTGGAGGCGACTTTAAGTTTTTCTTTTCTCTACTATTTTACTTATAGCATCTATTTTGTTGTTTAATCGTGCCTCCATATCTGGCAGTGCTTGTGTTTCTATCTCTTGCTTAAGTGTCGCATTGTTAATCTTTATTTCTTTTTGCAATTATTTTTTATTCTTTACGAGTGTTTTCTTGGTGGCAACATGAAATGAGGCATCTAGCATGTGTGGACCACTGACTTGGCCTGGACTGGGTTTGAGCCTTTGTAAAATATCGATTAATGTATTATGGTTCTGCATCATGGTGCTCATGTTCTATGTTAAGGTGTTTATGTTTTGGATCATGGTACTCATTTTGTCATCCAAGTCTTTTTGTTTTTCATTAAGGATGTCAATTTTTTCATCGAGCCTTCTTTCTAGTACCAAAACAAGCTCGTTTTTTAGTAATATATTGTTATTTTTGCATCTTTTCCTTCAAGCCTTCTTGGTTAGCGACAATGGACTTTATGGACTCCATTTTTTTGATCTTCTCTTTTAGTTCCTCCATGGTCTTGGACCTTGTATACGGAGGTGTGTATTTCGGTGCTATTTTGGCTTTTGAGGTGAATTGAATAATAATATAATAATTAATTAATTAATTATTATTATTATTATTATATTTTTACATAAACTATATTTTGTATGTAGTTTTTATTTTTATTAAACAAATATTATGAAAAAAAAATAATATTTGATTTTTTTAAAATAATTTATTATACTATACTGAAAAATATTTGAAATAATATAATATAATGTATATAATATTATATTATTATAATATATTATTTTTGTTTTTTTTTTGTTGTTGTAGGTTAGCGTGGAGATAATGGGAGCAATGGTGCATGGAGTCAATGTGGATGGAGTAGCCTGCGAGGGATGGAGCGCGGAAGTGAGATGGATGGTAGCTATGTGGAGAGCTGCAGAGTAAAGAATGGCGATCATAGAACAAGCAGGAGGTGTTGGAGGAGTGAAAGCTACACATTGGGATTGAGGCAATGTGGAGGTGGATAGGAGATGGAGCTCAGTGCACAGGTAGGAGATGGCTCTCAGTGTGGGTAGGATATGGAGCTGGACACGCGGGTAGAAGATGAAGTTGGGCATGGGTAGGAGATGGAGCTGGAGCAAAAGGGACATGCAGTGAGAGAGCCGAGAGGATAGGAGATTGGGAGGAGGGTGATGGGAGGTGGCAAGCATGGGAAAACCACGGTGGGGGGACATGATAGGGCATGGAGAGGTAGCAACAATTGTGCATGAGGGGGTAGAGTGAATGGTGCATCGAGGAAATATTGGGATGGGGGTGATTATAGCCTGGTGGAGGAAGGGAGTGCGTAGGTGAGGAGGAGGATTGACGTGCATGTGGGAGGAGAGCGATGTGAGGAGTGGAAGGGAGAATGATGAACAACAAGAGGAGCATGAAGGTGAGGGAATGGAGGAGTAAGGAATGGAAATAAAATGTGAAAAGGAAATGATGAGTGGAGTCCGAGATCAGAGTAGGAGGAGTCGAGTCCGAGCTTAGGTCGAAGGAGCCGAATCCAAGCTCTGATACCAAATGGATCAACCGAATCTAGTTTTCCATTAGTCAAATCCGACTATCATTTTAATAATGAATATGAATAATAATTTGAATATATTGAATGATTTAATAATTACAATTGAAGCTTTCCTTTATAGGCTTTGAGCATGTAAATTGAAGGGTTACACCCTTTCATAAGATAATTAACTAATCTAAATAGTATTTTATTTTATAGTTGTTACATACTCTTAGCCACTAGATAAATAAAAATAAAATGAGATGAGATATTACTAACAATACCTTCGGGTTTTCTTCCTCAAAAGAAGTATGAATACTTAGGTGATCATTTTATTAAGGGGTGACTTAAACAACCACTAACTTGCAATCAAGGCAAGAAACCATGTTCATATTGATATATAAATAAAATAAAATAAAATTTAAAGATATACTATGCAAATCCTGTTCAAAATGCAGTAATCACATGAGCACTGAGTTGTTATTCTGATTTTTTTTAGTATTTGTCTCCCAGAGAGGTATCCGTTTCACATGACTAATCAATGACACATATAAGATGTTGGAGGCTATTAGTGTTGTCCACATGAAAATTTATTAAGTCTTTTTAAAGATAGGTATTCTTGGAAACACATGCAAGGGACTTTTTATAAATGTTATTGACAAAAATTCCATGAACCTTTCTCATTTTTTAGTACAAATCGATTGGTCTTTGTTTTTGGTCAATGGAGAAAATAAATTTTTTGTATTGATTAGTGCCCAATATAGAGCTAATATTTTTCATTTATCACAAAATCATAAGGTCCTGAAGATTCTGTCCACTCTCTTATTACTAAGTATGTAATTCTCAAAATTCCTTGCATTCAAAGTGACAACCTCAGAATAATGAAAAGATACATGTCTATTGATACTTTAACTATTGTACCGGACTTAAAATACTATGCATGCAGGGATATATCCTTTAATGGTATGATACATTGCATACATAGAAAATAATGAGATATTGAATTTTGGTTGCCATGTGTTATGGGACCAATTTGAAATCAATTTTGTAACTGAAATTCGATATGATTTATGTTATGTGCCAACTATTAAGAACATATAAACTACCTATTGTTAGACTAATATTTTGAAATTTTAGTTCTAATATAGCCAGGTTTTCTTATGGTAACAATAATATTCAACAATTTGTAGTACAACAGATTGAATGATGGCTGCCATGTATTATGGGCCCAATTTGAAATATGTTTTGTAACTGAAATATGATATGAATTCTATTATGTGCCAACTATTAAGAACCTATAAACTACCTAATCTCATATTGATATTTTGAAACTACATTTCTAATATATCTAGGTTTTCTTATGGTAACAATAATATTTAGCAATTTGTAGTACAACATATTCTATAATAACAACAATAAAAGTGGGCAATAGTAGAATAATAACAACAGTAAAAATCAACAATAGTAGAATAATAACGACAGTAAAAATCGACAATAGTAGAATAATAACAACATATACATATTATGAAATACAACACTGTGAAACTTTAGAAGAACAATTTGAAGTTGAACAACATATGTAAATCTTAGTCAAAATAGAGCTTGGTGATATTTTAAACTACACAAAGAAATTTCCCCCATAAGGTATGGAAACCAACTCAAACCAAGAGTATCCAATGGCCCAGTTTAGTCTTCTACCAACTACCTACAAGAAACAAAAATTCATCTCTTGCACTAAGGATAAATAGTTCTAACATTAAATTGTCCTAGTGGCCCTTATAACTTTTTAGTTTACATTTGACCCATTTCCTTTTACATTTGAGATAATTAATATACAGCTTTCATTAATGTGACTAAAGATTCCTAAGTTATCCTATTCTAAATCTTCCATACAACCTTTAAAGTTTAAGCCACTCTTAACCTATGCCTAGCCGATCTAACAAAAAATTGGGGCATTAAAACTTAATTTCTTTACTGTTGATCATGGAAATTGTATTTCTTCTTTTAATTGGAACTATTAGCAGTAGCTTGATTTCAGGGAATTGTTTGTATGAGCACAAGTTACCGTGCAACATATACAACACAATCCAATGCTGATCTAAGACAAAATTGGGGCATTCAAACTTCATTTCTTTACTGTTGATCATGGAAATGGACTTTCTTCTTTTAGTTGGAACTCTTAGCAGTAGCATTCTTTCTGAGAATTGTTGGTGTGAGAACAGGTTATCATGCAACATATAGAACAAACAATCCAATTCCATCCTTATTCTTAAGTGTTGGTATCAGGTCACAATTCATTCTGGCTGGAACAATAGTAATATCCATGGACATTATGACAATAACCCTCTTGGAATGACCTTGTCCCAAAGAAATTGCAATGTTGGGTATTGAAGTATCTTTGGTTCCTTGTTCTCTATCAGCTTTTGCATGTCACTGATAATTAAAACCTCAGATCTGCAAAAGAGTTTTTGTTGTGAAATACCACAACTTTGGTTATTTCATGGTCCTATGACTGGTTGACCATTTCACTCATATAATCCATTTCTTTCGGCATATTATTTAGGGCTTGTGGAATATTCTCATAGATATGTCCAGGATTTCCCTTAGCCTTGCCATAGGCTATTAATCCTCTTGTCCTAACTCCTACACCATAATAAAAAAAAATCTCCTTGACATGGAGTGGCCCAGTTCTTTTAAACTTACCCTGGGACCTGTACTTCCCATTTTCTACCCCCCTCCAGAATTTATTTGTAAACAACTTATTCTTCCACAAGTATAATTAGGGATCTGTTTGAAATTTGCATTCTCCTTATTTCTTGTGATGTAGATGCTTTATTAGTCCTGATTGATCCTGCTTGAGGTCTTCTCCTTGTTAGCCACAACTTCTTTCCTCCTTGATCATCCTGCTCCATGGATTTATTACAAGATTATATTTTTCTTACAAATTGCAACTAGTTGGGCCTTTTATCCCTCAATTTGTTTTTGGACCCTATCCTTCTTCCTAGTTGTTCCCTCTGTTGATATATCATTTTGAGATGATTTAGCATGGGGGATTGATGGATTTCCACCAGGTTTGTATTCAATCGAGGCTGCCGTTGCTAATGTTATTATGAGGTGGTGCCTCCTTTCTCTTGGTAAGAAATGTTGAAATTTTTAATGTAGGGTGGTCATGCTGATGAGCCCTACCTAACTAAAAAATTAAGTTATAAAATTTTAAATCAAAATATCCTTTTAATTTTTCCAATCCTAATGTTAATTATCTTCACTAATAAATTCTCTAATTAAAAATCCTGAAAAATAGGGACTGTTCCCACCTAAGTTCTACTTAGTGTTTTTTTATTAAGTGAGCCTAGTGAACCAGACAAGGATAACTTGATCGGACTTCAGAAGACCTTTGGAAGTACTTCTGGGAAGTGCTTGTTGTACTATATCACGTTTTCATATCCCATGGGGGAATTGTAATAAATGTTCTAGCATGATAGTGTCTATAAAAGACTCAGTCTCTTAGACTTTATTTGTCAATCTGATCAGCCCAGGGTGTTTTTCCCCTTGGTTATTATTGGTTGTTGAATAAACAACTCTTAATTTCTGATTTTTTCACTCCATACCTCAAAAGTTGGGGTGGTCGGCTTGGCATTTAGGCCTATTGAGGTTATTAGAGTCTATGTGTCAATGTATAAACATGCTAGGCATCATGGTCGAGTCATATGAACATGTCTAAGTCCCCCTAGGTTTTTTCAACTTTTTTTTTCAGTGTTTTTTATTAAAATTTAATTCTTCCAAAACTTAGGATATTTTTTAATAGTTTAATTGGAAAAAATGTTTTTGTAATAAAATTGCGCCAAATAATTTGTTTCAGTCATGTGGGTGCTTATTTTCAAGCTAAGAGCACCATGTAAACCCATGGACCCACTATTTCCTAGTTTTGAGTGATTTTCCATCACTCATGTTAGAAAGCCCCAAAAATCAATTATTGATTATTTAATTAATAAATTGACGAATAATGGAGCAAATCCAGAATCATAGATCAGTGGATTCTCAGCCGATTTGATTGAAATCAGTCAGATCTGAACCAGATTGACTAGATCGGACAAATAATTGAATGAAGGAGGTGATCAAATCAGATCCAAAGTTGATATTCAACATCCTTTATGGGGAATTTCCCCCTCCCTCTCTCCTCCACATGTTTTGGATCATCTGGATGAGTTTTGGTGGATGCTTTAGTCAACAAGTTGAGGTGTCAGTCAGAACAGCTCTCCGTTTGACAATTCCACTTAGTGAGACTCAAATCTGGCTCAGTTAGACACAGGTCAGGCATTGATGGACTCTCCTTCAGCTATAGTGTTTTATCTCCTTTGGATTTGTGGCCTCCTGGGATGGATCTCCTATTTTTTGTATAAATAAAGCTTCGGCTACCTCTTCCAAGCTAGTTACAGTTGGATTCACGATCTTTCTATTGTAATACTATTGTGATCTTTTGATTGTTTAAATAAAGAATATTTGGAGGCCAAATGGTGTAATACTCTCGTATGTGTGGATTAAGCATTGTCTTACGACGATTGATGTTGCCGACTTTCCTCTCAAATTCTGCATCTGAACCCTGTCTGGCTTGAACGATTCAGCTGAATCAATAGGATTATAGTTGGGAAAGTAAGGTTAATTGTTTTTCTTATATATCATGGCATATATGATTATAAGGTCTAGATTATACATGTTTAATAAGTTTATTTGCATGTAATTCTTGTCTCTTTTTCATATATATATCCAGATCTCATGAGGTTTCGTGCAGGATTTTGTGTTTAGCTTTCAGGTACCAAGGATTGGACAAGCTATGGATCTAGTTTGAATCCACTGTACATCGAAAATATTTGTGAATAAATTTCCCCTCTATATTCCACTAACAATTTTCCATTGCAGATCTATTTCAGCAACAAGCACTTCTCTTCTCCTTTTCCTCCTTCAAAATCAACTTTTTTTTCACCTGGTTACTTTTTTCACAGCTTTGACATTGTTTAGATCTATTATCTTAAAGTAAATTTAACATATATCTATCTTTTCAAATCTCATAGTCTAGATCTTAATTCTGAAAAGTATCATTAAACCTTCTAGATCTAGCATAAGGAAATCGTCCATTTTGCATGGCAAGTTAAAGAAAATCAGTAGGTTGCATGTTCTATATTTCCTTTTCTATTTTAAAAAGATTAAATCTAGAAATCAGTGCATATTTCATTGGCTGCACAAACAGAAAGCCAATATCCCAAGGAAATCTTGCTTTCCTTGGTTCCTTTTTCACCTGTTTAGCTAGTTTTAACTTAATATTTTTTGTGTTAAGGTAGGCTGATCCAAAGGTACTCTTAAAGTTATTTTGGGCATATGTTATTCTAACATGATTGCTGGTTTTTATCAGGTGTAATAGAAAGGAAAATAATCTTCTGTTCGAAAGTGGCCTCAGAAGCGTTCAAATCCCCCCAAGGGTCTCCCCTTTCACTAAAATTTAAAATTTTGCAAAGTTGTAAGATATTGGTTTCATCCCATATAAGGACCAAGAGTTTTTTGATATTTCAGTTTGCTGATATTTTCACCAATAATAATAAAGAAAATATTTTTTGAGTAGGCTCATTCGAGCCCGCTCCCCATCCCCCCTAGGGGGATTTGCGTCCGTGTTTTTTTTTGCTTTTCGTTCTTTTTTTCTGCAATCTAGCGTAGTTATAATATGGAGGCTAGTATACTTCAGTTTATTATCAATTCCATATTCCATATTCCATATCTAAAGTTTCAAAGTAATTTAATACTTACCCCATGACTTCCCGATTGACCCAAAAGGAGAAAGAGATGCATGATAGGACTAATTAGAGAACCAACATTGTGTATCTTGGTTTTATTTTCATCAACTATTTCTTCAGCTTTAATAAAATTAACCCCTCCTCAATTCTATGATTGAGATCAATTTGGATTGAAGGAGGTTCCTGGAGGGTTTTCTTTTTAACAAGAACATCCATCTCAAAATTTACTAAAGTTGACAAGACTCCGGTGTGTATGCTCTACACTTGGATACGGTTCATTTGATCAGTCAAGTTGTATCAAAAGCACTTGAGTGACTATTATAATTAGGATTCACTCTCCCAAATTGACAAACCATCAGGTGAAAATCCAACACCTAGATCAAACCATTACAGTGGAAAAATACCCAAAGGAAGCGGGAACTCCTGAAAAGTGACCTCGGGGTACCGATCTCTGTCACACCCTAATGGGTGCATTTCAAACAATAGCCCTAGAGCCTCCATTCAGCCCACATATTCCTTGTGGGTAGCCGTGACAGTTTAGTTTTGGACATACTCCAAGTACTCTCGGGTATATCTGGATTCCCCTGCCCCCCCTTCCCCTAATTTTAATCAACTCATATTTCACATTAAATTAAAACGTACCAAGAGGAAATCACAAAACTTTCACTCCAAGCACATGCAAGTACATTGATTATCTTTTGAATCCATTTTAAGGCACTGGTTATTCTCTCTCTCTCTCTCTCTCTCTCTCTCTCTCTCTCTCTCTCTTTGTGTGTGTGTGTGTGTGTGTGTGTGTGTGTGTGTGTATATATATATATATATTGTGTCTCAGCATTGTGCTTTCGTGCGCTCAGTTTGTATCTTGTCATATATGGTTGTTTATGGTTAAATTTCAAACTCCTAAGTAACTCATTCAATTTAACATCACCGTACTAAATAATTTTGCCTTAGTAACTTAATAGGGTCTAACCCCCTTGGCTTCGTTAAGAGTTGAGCCTAAAGGGATGAGTCAATAACAAGGTGATAGCCTTGACTGGAGACTTTCCCCCAAGGACACACTGAGTGTCTTGAATATTTTTGTGACGTGACCTAGGTGTGTGAAAGGAGGAAATACTTTTTTGCGTCTTTACCAGGGATAAATATTTTTATTCTCAAGTATGACTTAGCTTAGCTTTTTTCTAAACAACTAAAAAGATAAAAACTTTTGATTGATCTAGTCTTTAAAAAACATAAAAATTAAAACTCGATCCATCTAGCGACTCCACTATCTAACATCCCTTCAAGAATTTCTACCCAAAGAAACCCCCGACAATTATTCAATCCTCTCCCTGATACCAAAAGGTTTATTAGGGAAATATTGAATAGGCAGACTTCTCATAGAAACCTTGAAAATTTAGGAGACCAATCCCTCTCAGATATCTATCATATATTTGTAGAGAGCCATACCTTCCAATCTCAAGAAATGACAGAATTTTTCAAACCCCTCGACTTTTCTCAGATAGAAGGTAGTCCTCATGACATTTTGAATGATGCTATCAAGAAGCTCCCCATATTAGAGGGAAATAATGCCATCACTGCCAAGTCTCACATTCGAAAGTTTGATAAGCACCTGGTCAGTTACTGCAATGATGGTGCCCATAACCATGAATATGTCAAAATGAAGCTCTTTGCTTTATCCTTAGAGGATGAGGCTGCGAAATGGTACTCCGACCTTGGTGATGATTCATATAAAACTCTTAGTGAATTCCTAGACAGTTTTAAGAAGAAATGGGGAGAAAAAAAAGAACCAAAACATTTGCTTGCTGCCCTTCATAACATTAAGAAGATGGAGAATGAAACCATGGATGAATTTAACACTAAGTTCAGGCATGTGGTTGTGGACCTCCCTAACGAAATCAAGCCAAAGGATGCTTCCATCCTCATATCTTACATCGAATCTTTCACTGGTGATTCGAGGTACCAGTTAAGAGACAAAGAGCCGGCCAATCTAAAAACTGCTCAGGAATTGGCCGAGAAAATAGAAAAGAATATGCAGTCTTTAGGCAAATTCAACATTCCAGGTTACATTAGGGAAAACACTTCATACAACAAAGAAAAGGAAAAATCTATTGAATCAGAAGAAAAGGGAGCCTCTAAAGATCCCATGGAAAAGGTAACATACATTATAAAATACTTGGTTACTAGTTAAAACCAACTAATGGCCAATCATTCTACACACTTAAATCACATTCATAATAGATTGATCACAATGGAAAGGAATAATGGACCTAGGAACTTTCATCCCAATTAGAATAAGATGTATCAAGATAGTTTTCCTCAGCAGGAGCCTAGGATTCCAAACCAGTTAGACTCAGCTAACATGGTAGAAGAAGTAATTCCATGGTGTAGACCGTGTGAACAATTCCACCAAGAAAGCACTTGTTATGTTGCAAATCAAGTCATGGAACATGGACTTCCCGAGGTCAGTAATCAGGAAACAAATTCAAGTGAGCATGATAATATATACATGGTAGGCCAGGCCTACCCTTTGTCACCAGCTAAACAACACACACCTAAGGATGAAACCATTGCAGAATCTTATAGTGAAACTTATGATGAAAACTGTAATGTACATGATGGGACTCCTACGTGTTCTCCATATAATGATGATAGTCTGGAAGGTTTAATACCTTGTGACCTTTTCTCTGAAGAATATGAGTATGAAAATGAGGACAAGTATAGCTTGGAGCATGATGCATGTGATGAAGACTCCCTTATCTCCGACAAAGATATTTATGAGGAGTCCTGGACATTCATGGAAAATATGGTCTATGACATGAATAAAGAGGAAAATAATGAACCAGAAACTTTTGATGGTTTTGTTGATTTTTCTATCTATGGCATATCTAAAGGAGAGAGCATGGACCATGTGGCCTTGGGAATCTTTGATATGAAAAAGGAGCTTGCAGTTTATCCACATGATCAGTCTAAGCCATATATCAGTATCAGTAATGAAGACAAAGAAAACTTGATATCGGAACCTGATATCAGCAATGGAGAATCCATCACATCTAACATAGATGATGGTGATGACTATTGGGATTTTTGTGGATATCTTATTAAGAATCCTATCTATGCTATATCTAGCAAGGGGAGTGTCTATTTAGAAATTTGTGGAAGTCCAATCTACTATACTTCCATAGAGGGAAGCATGGATCTGGAGACCTTGGAAAACCTTAGTATGGAAGAGGAGCATTTAGAATTTTCATGTGATCATTCAGAGTCATATCATGCAGATCTGCACAAGGGTATCAGTAATGAAGACATTGAGAAGCAGTGTTGTGAAAATTCATATGTGATGCAGTTAGTGGAATATCAATCTCAACCATATTTTTCACATATATAGGTTCCTTATGATTTGGAGCTACTTGGGGCTTGTGCAACGAGTTATCATTTGATAATACCTGGTGATCAGTATGATGATGTAGTCACTCTACCTCATCATTCAGATTGGTATATCAATCCTATCTAGTCATGGATAGAAGCAACCTGCATGAGCACATACAAGTTGGGGAAGTTTTTTTATGACATTATTCATGCCTGTGATCTCCCATCCATCCCACCCATTTTGAATCATCACGCAAGTTTGCATTTTCTGAATAAGGTATCCTTACTTTGGCTAGTGTTGCAGCTGCAATTGTTCTCCCAAATTTTCGAAATTTTTGACCCTCCTCTTAATTTTTATCTTTCCTAGAATCATATAGATTCATGAACTCTATGTTTATTTTCTCTCTGCTACAAGTTTGGACTATTTTGAGGTTAAATGTCCTCGTGCTTTTTGGAAAATTGCTTATGGCTGAAACTGCTTTGGGTGTGGAATTTGGAGTTTGGTTTTAAATATTGCCCTTTTATCTGTGATTTCTTTCTTCCTTTCTTCTTGGAAGCCTTTTTCTCATTTTTGCCACTGTTTCATAGGTGAAACAAACTTTCATCGCTGCCCAACTGAAGTAAATTTTTTAGTTTGATTGTTCAGAGGCTGTTTAAACAATGTATCGAAGCCATATTTCTTTATGGAGCCTCTGTTGTGGAAGCTGAACGATGAGTGTTCCATAGGATAGTCTTGAATTCTTCGATGTCATGTTGTTATTGTTTTGACCTGTTTACATTATCAGAGGTTGGTCGAAGTCTCAGTCAGAGTTGTCTGATCTTTGTGAAGCCGCTGTTTTGGAAGTGAGACAAGATTTTTGAACCACTGCAAGACCTTAAGTTTTCCGAACACTTAAAGTTTTCACAATGTTTCTGTGCCGTAGCAAAAAGTTTATGAATTTGATCGAAGGTTGTAGTCTGATTTTTTTTCACCATTGCGGCTCCTGAGCGAACTAAGTATCCACCATACAACTTCTCCACTCGCTGATGCTTTGTCTAGTTTTCACCGATATGTCTGTGCATTGCGGGGCCTATAGTATTTTCATCTTCCACCATTACGAATGCGTAATGCAGTAACCTCCTGACGTTGATGTCTTTCCCTTCACCGATAGGGAACTTTTCTGCTCGATGCTTTGGCATTTAGCTCTTCCGACTCTGATAGACTTAACAGTCCCGCAAAACTCATTGTCCATTTGAAACCCACCATTTTGGCTGTATGTAAGACTATCCGGCCAATATTTAAATGGTTCAAGGCACCAATAAGGTTTTTCCCACCGTATTATGAGTTTGTAACCCCTGTGTGGGCAGCGGTGGGTTTTGATTCTTGTTAAGGATTTCACGACGAGGGTGCAGTACTAGGCCTCATTTTGATGATCAGTTTTGTGGCTAGTATAGTTTAAGTTTATTGAAAAGATGCATTCCTAATTAATGTGAATTTTTGTTTTAATGTAGACGGACTTAGAAGATTCTTCAGATTACTGCTGTGAGAAGACGTAGCTAAAGGACAAAGCTGATGAAAGCTGACTGAAAAGTGATAAGCAGAGTTTATTCTTAAATCAACGGATCTTAGAAGGACAAATAAAAGAAAAAACAGAATTGATGGCGACAAAAGTCAAGGCCTGGAAGGGGTCCATCAGTTACCGAGCCGATCCTGTTTATGAAGTACTCATAAGTTGAAATATGGAATGTAATGCGTTATGTGAATCATGAGTACTCATGAAAAAAGACAAAATTGTGAGATTAAACGGTTTTTGGGGAAGTCCAAAGGTCAGATGGTTGGAGAAGCCCAACGGTTTTGTTGTTTTTGTATAAAGAGAGGAAAGTTGGAGAGAATAGGGGATTTTTCGCTGGAAAAACTTGTGAGCTATTGTTTGTAAGAGGAACTACTTCATTTTACAATAAGAAATTGCAAATTTTGCCTGTTGGAGAAGGTGCTGTGTGGAATGTTCGAATGTGATAAAATGAACAATGTTGAAGGGGAACTATTTCGATTTCAATTGTGTTTCATTAACTGTGAGAGCGTTCTAACTTTCTAAACATATTTTCTTATCTTAATGTTCTCTGGTATATTCTGTGATAATTTCCACTATGAGTAATGGAGGTTTTAACTATTGATAAGCTATCTTGTCGTGTATATCTTCTTTCATGTTTATGTGTTTTGATTCTAAGAACAACTATATATGATTGACCTTAACATGTGAACAGTATTACATTACTCATGAATAATTTTTTTGCTCTCTAGAGACAGCTTAGTTAGTATGTATTTTCTAGTTGTGTACGATTTAGATGCGTGAGAGTCTAAGATGAGAGGTAAGAACGTGTGCATCACATTGTGACCGCTCCTTGCATTCTTCATCAACTTGCATTTTAGATAGGCAGTTGCATATCATACTTTAAGTCAAAAAATACAAAAATATATACGGTGGACCAGGCCGCAACTGGTAAAACCTTTATTTTTTTTACTTGACCTACGGTAGCCGGAACTCAAACTGGACGGATTCCCTACACCAAAGAGTCACGGGCTAATTGGCAATGTTGACTGGGGAGAATCCCTTGCTATTGTTGCCTATGAATTTCTAGGCCTCAACAATTTCTGATGCTAGAATGAGGGCTGCCAGTGCATGGCTGGCCGAGGAAACCCATTTTCTCGAGATTATTCCACTGGTGACAATTCAGAAGGTTGTTTGGTTCCCAATCCAATTCCTGAAGAGAAGGGTAGAGAGCATTTGTATTCTGTGGAAAATGAAGTTGTTAATGATCTGAGAAGACATACTAGGGAATACATGAAAAATATTGGAGGATTATCGATTATCCTTGAATTTCGCAGAAGAGAATATAAAAGGAAAGGCCGTCCTATATTGGAAGATTCAATGTTCATTGGAGATTGGGAAGCGTTAGTAGAAGTAGCATTACAGAAGGTTGTTCAGCCTTTGAATCAAGTAGGCCCAAACACACCTTATGGTTCACCTATTAATACTCCTATTCATTCACCACCTCACTCTCCACCCAGACTCATGGCAGGCGTAAACGCAAGTCAGCCACCCAACCCACCAAATCCACCACCTTCCTGGAAAGCCAGATCACCTTTAAACCGAACACCTACTTTGCATGATTTACCTCAATCTTTTGAAAAAATGATGCCCAATTTTGATCCAAATGAGAAGATTTTAGCAGATGACCACTTGCAAAGTTTCTATTTGGCAATAGAAGGATTAAGGGTTGGGGAATATGAGGATGTAGTTTGTATAATTTTTCCACACACCCTTAAAGGAGTGGCAGCATTGTGGTACTTTGGTTTTCCTGTAAACTCTATACCTAACTGGGATACCTTTGAAAGGATTTTTAGAAGTAAGTATGAAACCCAAAAAACTCATGCAACTCTCATGAAAGGACTATGCGCATTAAAGAAAGAAATAAAAGAGAAGGTGCATAGTTCTACCCAAAGATTCATAGCCTATCTTAATAATTTTTCTGAAGCTGACAAACCCTCGAATAAAGTACTAATTGAATATTATAACTTAGCTCTAGGACTCAAGTTGGCCATGTTTGCCAAAATTAAGGCCAAACCTACGCTAGCAGAGACTTATGAGGAAGCAGAGAGAGTAGAGGATGAAAGGGAAAGTATCAAAGATTATCCTGAACGGTCACAACAAAAAAATTTCAAAAGGAAAGCTTTGTTGTTTACTAAGCCTAAAGAGGAGCAATCACCAGATTTCGAAGGAATGGCAAAGATGATGCAAAAGCTTTCTAACCGAATCATAGACTTGGAAAAGGAAAAGGAAGCCCAAAAGTTCTTCAAGCCTTATTACAAGAAAATGGAAGATAATAATCAATCCCAACCCCCTTCACATAGCCCTACATCTATGAACTTAACAGAGGTAGGAATGGATAACTTTTGCACTTTCCACCAACAACCCCATTATGAAAAGAATTGTCCTCAATGGATAAATTCAATGACGTTGGTCATGAATCAGCTTTTGGATTCCAAATTAGCTGAAGACAACGATGAAGAAGGGAAAGGTAACAATAAATCAACAGAAAAACAAGAGGATGAAGCTATGGTTTATGGGACTGTGTGTCATTGTTTGATGCCAAGGAAGAAAAGGATATGAGACACAAGGGAATCCTAGAAACAAATGTAACGACAAGAAGCCAGGGGTTGATTAAGGAAAACAGTCTTATGCTCCCAAAAATCAAAAGACTTCAAAAGAATGTTAAGAAATTTCAAAATAGCTCCTCAGCAAATAAAATTCCGGAGTTTACGATCACCAGTCAAAATCCTAGACAAACCAGCATGCCTACTAAGCCCAATGAAGAAAAAATAAATAATGATAGATCGAATCTCATAGAACATGATATGGATTATGACATTGTGGAGGATATTAAGAAGGTAAGGGAAAACATCTCATTATTTGAAATTTGCAATGTGTCACAGCAGAAAAAAAAGCCATTGAAAGCACTTGAAGTATTAGAGGAGAGGCTGCCCACTGAGAATCAGACCCAAAAAGAAGAAGTTGGTGAAGCAAGTATGGGAGGTAAGCCCAAAAGCAATAATCCACCTTTTCTCCTTACTTTTGAAATTTTCAACCATAACGTGCATAACTGCCTAGTAGACTCAAGGGTGTAAGTCAATGTCATGCCACTGTTAGTTTGCAAAACGATAAATGGACAACCTAAACCATATACCTGGAGTTTCATTCAGTTGGATAGAACGAATGTGAAGGTAATTGGAGAAATGGAGGATGTTCTCATTCGCTTATCTTCAAATGATAAGGTGTGTCAAGTCATTGATACTGTGGTGGTTGACATACTAGAAGCTTATGGACTTGCTTTGAGCAGGGATTGGTCGGAAAAGCTGAACAGATATTTTTCCTTGGACTGGTCGCATCGATGGCTACCATATAAAGGAAGCACAAATGAAATTAAAGTTTTGAGGGAGCCCCACATGAAACACAATGTTACTCACTTTGAAGAAAAAAATGAACCAATGGATTCTATTTTGGGAAACTACTTTATTGAGCTGGAACTAGGAAACTATCAAGGGAACGAAGCCAGCGATACATGAGATGCTTAGCCCGATCTCCTTCGGTTTTCATAGGATGATGAAATCGATTGTAAAATAGTAGACCTAGCTGTAGATGTAGGTGTCAATTCTTGCATAGTAGCGGTTAGCAATTTTTGGATGCTTTTCTTTGACGGTTCTAAAACTTTAGAGGGGTCAAGAGCCGGCTGTGTCCTGATTGACCCTAAGAAAAACAAACATTTTCTTTCATGTAGGTTAGAGTTTTAATGTACCAATAACATAGCTGAATATGGAGCATTGGTTCAGGGATTAAGGAAAGCAATTGAGTTGAAGGAAAATAATTTGAAAGTGTTTGGAGATTTTGAAATAATTGTAAAACAAATTCGGAATCAAATACATTGCATTTCTCCTCATTTCAAAGCTTATCAAAATGAAGTATGGGATTTACTTAAATATTTTATTGCATTTAACATTGTATCGATTCCAAGACTTAAGAATGCAGCAGTTGACTTGTTGGCCACCTCAACTGTAAGGCTTGTGCCCTCTAATAATTGTTTCTCTGTTGAATTGCTTTTCAGGCCTTCGGTTCCAGATATGATTACCAATCTATGAGTGTTCGATGATGATCAGCATATTATAGAATTCTTGACCAATGACGAGGCATTCAAAGGGGCGATTATTGATGATGAAGAACATTAGGCCAAGCTAAAATTCAATAATTTTATTCCTAAGGGAGTCAGGACTTTAGAATGAATGTTTGATTTAAATGAAAAATTTAGAAGACCAGCAAATGTGAAGACTCATATCTTGTCTCTACAGTTCAAGTTGATTAATTTGGGGACTGATATGGAGCCTAAATATGTGAATCTGGGAAAATGCTTCTCCCCAGCTGAAAGGGATAAGTTCATCGTTCTTTTCAAGCAATACAAAGATGTTTTTTCCTAGACATATGAACATCTGAATACATATGACACCAATATTATCCAGCATGTTATCCCCATCAAATATGGAATCAAACCTTATTAGCAGCCTTTAAGGAAAATGCATCCAAAATTAGAACCTTTAATTCAGAGTGAAATTAAGAAACTATTGGATGTTAGAATTATCTTCAAGGTTAGACACTTGGAATGGGTTTCTAATCTAGTACTGGTGAGGAAGAAATCTGGATAAATCAGGCTATGTGTGGATTTTAGAAGCTTAAAATTGTGCTTCAGATAAAGACAATTATTTTGTTCCACCTATGGAGCAAATATTGCAAATGGTTTCAGGTTCTAAACTATTCTCTTTATTAGTTGGATTCTTAGGCTACAATCAAGTATTAGTAGCTGAAGAAGACAGACTAAAAACAACATTCAGAACCAGATGGGGAACTTTTGCTTACAGAAGGATGCCCTTTGGACTCATAAACACTAGAGCTACCTTCCAGAGGGCTATGGACATAGCTTTCCATGGTCTGATTGGACGCAGTGCTGTAGTATACCTTGATGACATCACGATATTCTCAAAGAAAAGAGAGGAACACGCATCTCATCTAAAGCAGATTTTTGAATGATGCCAAAAATATGGTATCTCACTAAACCCCAAGAAGTCCATGTTTTCTATTACAGAAGGTAAGGTGTTGGGTCATGTCGTTTCTAAGAAGGGGATCTCCATAGACCCAGAAAGCTTCAAAGCCATAAAAAAAATTCCCTTACCCCATATTAAAAAGGGCATGCAATCATTTATGGGGAGAAAAAACTTTGTGCGAAGGTTTGTGCCAGATTTCACTCAAATTGTTAAACCTTTGTACCAAATGGTAAAGCAAAGTGTACAATTCAAGTGGACTGATGTAGAGAAGAATGCATTTAGTAAAATTAAAATAGCTATTGCGCATGCACCCTCCATCAAAAGTCTGTATTTTGATAAAGGTTTTATTCTGTACACTTTCGCATCTGATGATTCACTAGCAGCTGTGCTTACCCAGAAGGAAGATGGGGGAGATGAGTTCCCCATATCATTTATGAGCACTAGTCTGCAAGGGGCCAAATTTAATTACTCATATGTGGATAAACAATCTTATGCAGTGTTCAAAGAGGTGAAACAATTCAGACCATATATACTAAAGAACTAGACAAAGGTAATAGTTCCACACCCAGTTGTGAGGTCTCTTTTCGTACAAAAAGAGCTAGGAGAAAGGAGAGGCAACTGGGTAATATCTCTATAGGAGTATGACCTCGAATTCAAGCCAACCTCCATAGTCACAGGGAAAAAATTGTGCAAACTGATTACTGAAAGTAAATACAATGAATAACATGACTGGGAAGGCAAAGCTGAGTTACATTAGATGAATGTATGTCCTCTTTTCACAGCCTCGGACTCTTGGTATCAAGACCTTCTGCATTACCTTCACGCGGGATTGTTACCGAAGCATTAGAATTATAAGCAAAGAAGAGCACTGCGTCTTAAATCGGCCTCATATCAAATTGTTGAAGCAATATTATTCATAAAGATTTATGATGGAGTTCTTCTTAGATGCTTAGAGAAAGAACATGTGAAGAAGGTAATGATAGATTTACATGATGGGCCTGCTAGAGGACATTTCTCTAGAGATGCTACAGCTCATAAAATTCTCAAAGCCGGATAATATTGGCTCACACTATTCAAATATGCACACGTCCATGTCAGAAAATGCGAAATTTGTCAAAGTTGTGGTGGAAGACAAGTTAAAGCAACAGTACCATTGAAGCCTCTGATGATAACAAAACCTTTTGAGCAGTGGGCGATGGATATCATTGGGGAGATAAAGCTGAATTATTCCCTGCAACACAAGTATATTCTAACAGCAACCGACTACTTCACTCGTTGGGTCGAAGCCATTCCATTGTGTAAAGTAAATGAAGATGTGGTCATGGAATTCTTGCAAGACCATATTATGACTAGGTTTGGAGTTCCAATTTCTTTAGTTTTTGATAATTCTATTTACTTTTCCTCGATTATATTAACTGCATTTTCTCATGAGAAAGGAATTAAGTTGCATTACTCTGCTAATTACTATCCACAGGGAAATGGTTTAGCCGAATCTACAAACAAGTATCTGATTAGGATTTTAAAAAAGACAGTGATAGAAAATCAGAGGAGTTGGCACTCAACATTACCAAATGCTCTTTGGGCTGAGAGGGTCACCCCCAAGACTTCATTAGGCGTGTCCTCGTATACCCTTGTTTATGAAAAAGAGGCCATTCTACCTCCCAATATCATGCTACCCTTTTCCATAATAGCTCAAGAATCTAGAGGATCAGATAATGAAGTCTTGTAGGTAAGGATACATAATCTTTTGAAGGCAGAGGAATATAGATCCAAGGCTAGAGAATGTTCTAAACAACAACAAGGGGTAGTCAAGAGATGGTTTGATAAACAAAAGGCTGGAACAAAATAATTCAAGGTGGGAGATTTGGTTCTCAAGTGGGACCACCCCCATGATGAGGAAGGAAAAAACACAAAATTTCAATAGTTGTGGGTAGGTCCTTTCTATATTGCGGCAAAGCTTTCCCCCTCAACCTATAAATTGCAATATTTACTGGGGTGGGAAGAGAACTTACTAGTAAATGGTTTAGTTCTAAAACCTTATTTTTCTTGAGTTTTTTTTTTTTTTTCTACTATATTGTACATAAATAAATTGACTTAGCTGCTTATTTTGATTTATTTTATTTCTGTTTTGTTTTTAGTTCAGATTTTGATTGATTTCAATGAAAGAAGGAAAAATATCGGTTTCATGGAGAGCATCAGAATTTTGGAGTGATTAAAGTTCTTGAGTGAAAGACTGTGTATTATTGTTTTATCTGAAAGAATTTCTTCTAGTTTCGCAGTTTTCCCAAATGGATATGAACACATTGAAGTCCTACTTAATACTTGTTAAATAAACTAGGATCGATAGGTCTAGAATACTATTTTGAGGTTCCATCCATATCACATGTAAAAATGTCCTAGGGGGTGATAGCAAAAGTTCCATGGAAAGGAAGCAGGGTAAACAATATATTATAAATAAATGATCCCATGCCAGAAATTGAATGCCAAAAGGAAGATAACAAATACTCCTATGAAAGTAATTTGTATCAAAACAAAGTACTGAACCATATAAGTACTAAATTTCCAAAAGTTCTTCTCCGTCCATGAGCTGAAAGCTGAATACATCTCTCACACAAAAGGACATTAAGGATAGAGGAGCCTGAATGGAAATTCAGAAAGGAAGGCATGCAGGAGGACTCATATGCAAAGGTCAAAAGTCCAAAAAAACACAGCAGTGCAAAATGGCATGGGAATGACGAACAAACGAATATTTATGTTTACCATATGTTACTATCCTGTGGCATCCAAGCTGGAAGCTACCTGAAGACAGAGGTAATAAATGAAGCCCATCTTCTCGGCCTCAAAAGAGTTATCTTGACTTGGAAATCTTGCTTTCTCTTTCTCCTAAATTGGACTATCATCAATGATTAAAAGTACATATATTTTCCATTTAGGAAATTCAGACATCTGGAAGATTTCAACATGTTCATTTATTGTTAAATAGTCTGTTACTTAAGAAATAAATTGTCCAGAGATCTAGGTTCACCAGGTAGTCGCGAATTGTTGCAGCTGCAACTGTTTTCCCACATTTTCGAAATTTTCGACCCTCTTCTTAATTTTTATCTTAGCTAGAATCGTCTAGATTCATGAACTTTGTCTTTGTTTTCCCTCTGCTACAAGTTTGGACTGTTTTGAGGTTAAATGTCCTCATGCTCTTCGGAAAATTGATTATGGCTAAAATTGCTTTGGGTGTGGAATTTGGAGTTTGGTTTTAAATATTGCCCTTTGATTTGTGATTTCTTTCTTTATTTCTTCTCTGAAGCCTTTTTCTCATTTTCGCCAGTGTTTCGGAGGTGAAACAAACTTTCATCGCTACCCAGCCGAAGTAATTTTTTTAATTTGATTGTTTAGAGGTCATTTAAACAATGTATCGAAGCCATATTTCTTTATGGAGCCTCCATTGCGGAAGCTGAACGATGAGTGTTCCGCAAGATAGTATTGACTTCTCCGATGTCGTGTTGTTATTGTTTTGACCTGTTTGCATTATTGAAGGTTGGTCAAAGTCTGAGTCAGAGTTGTATGATCTTTGTGAAGCCGTTGTTTTGGAAGTGAGACAAGCTTTTTGAACCACTACACGACCTTAAGTTTTCCGAACACTTAACATTTTCACAATGTTTTTGCATCGTAGCAGAAAGTGTATGACTTTGATCGAAGGCTGTAGTCTGATTGTTTTCCACCATTGCGGCTCCCGAGTGAACTAATTATACGCCATACAACTGCTCTACTCGTCAATGCTTTGTCTGGTTTTCACCGATATGTATGTAGGTCATGGGGTCCGTAGTCTTTTCATCTTCTACCATTGGGGCTGTGTAATGCACTAACCTCCTGACGTTGATGTCTTTTTGTTCGTCGACAGGGAACTTTTCCGCCTGATGCTTTGGCATTTAGCTCTTCCAACTCTGATAGAATTAACGATCCTGTGGAACTCATTGTCCATTTGAAACCCGTTGCTGTGGCTGTAAGTAAGACTATCTGGCTGATGTTTAAATGGTTCAAGCCACCAATAAGGTTTTTCTCATCGTCTTGTGAGTTTTTAACCCCTATGTGGGCAGCGGTGGGTTTTGATTCTTGTTAAGGATTTCACGACGAGGGCACAGTACTAGGCCTCATTTTGATGATCAGTTTTGTGGCTAGTATAGTTTAAGTTTATTGAAAAGATGTAGTCCTAATTAATTTGAATTTTTGTTTAAATGCAGATGGACTCAAAAGATTCTTTAGATTACTACTGCGAGAAGATGTAGCTAAAAGAAAAAGCTGAGGAAAGTTGGTTTAAAAGTGATAAGTAGAGTTTATTCTGAAATCAACATATCTCAGAAGGAAAATAAAAGACAAGGCAGAATCGATGGGGACAAAAGCCCAGGATTGGAAGGGGTCGGTCAGTTACCGAGCTGATCCCATTTATGAAGTACTCATAAGTTGAAATCCGAAATGTAATGCATTATGTGAATCATGAGTACGCACAAAAAAAGACAAAATTGTGAGATTAAACGGTTTTTAGGGAATTCCAAAGGTCAGATGGTTGGGGAAGCCCAAGGGTTTTGTTGTTTTTTTCTAAAGATAGGAATGTTAGAGAGAATAGGGGCTTTTTCCCTGGAAAAACTTGTGAGCTATTGTTTGTAAGAGGAACTACTTTGTTTTACAATAAGAAATTGCAAATTTTGCCTCTTGGAGAAGGTGATGTGTGGAATGTTCGAACGTGATAAAATGAACAATGTTGAAGGGGAACTATTTCATTTTCAACTGTGTTTCATTAACTATGAGAGCGTTCTAAATTCCTAAACCTATGTTCTTATCTGAATGTTCTTTGGTATATTCTGTGAGAATTTCCACTATGAGTAATGGAGGTTTTAACTGTTGATAAGCTATCTTGTCGTGTATATCTTCTTTCATGTTTATGTGTTTTGATTCTAAGAACAACTATCTTTGATTGACCTTAACATGTGAACAGTATTACATTACTCATGAATTAATTTTTTGCTCTCTAGAGACAACTTAGTTAGTATGTATTTTCTAGTTGTGTATGATTTAAATGTGGGAGAGTCTAAGACGAGAGGTAAGAACCTACACATCACATTGTAACCACTCCTTGCATTCTTCATCAACCTGCATTTCAGATAGGCAGTTGCATATTATACTTTAAGTCAAAAAATACAAAAATATATACAGTGGATCGGGCCGCAACCGGTAAAACCTTTATTTTTGTTACTTGACCTACGATATCCAGATCACAAACCGAATAGATTCCCTACACCAAATAGTCACGGGCTAATTGGGAACGTTGACTGGGGAGAATCCCTTGCTGTTGTTTCCTGTGAATTTCCAAACCTCAACAGCTGGTAACCAAAGACAAGGAATTTTTTTTTTATGTTAATAAAATGCTTAGGTGGTTACATTGGATTTCTAATTACACTTAACCCTTTTTATATCATGCTTAGAGTAGGAAAATAATTTCCTTGAAAGAGAGCATTTACTTTATGCATTTCTATTTTATACTTAGCTATAATACAACTTTGCTTCTTTTAGTTAGTTACATTTATTTTGTTTAAATAAATCATCTTAATGGTTCATTTGGTTTTTATGTAAAGCTTGTGCTACTGAGGTTTTCTTATCAAGTTGATATGTTTTTATAGGGTGTATACACTAGAGATTTTGGTGTTCTCGTATCCTCTCCTTGCCCTATGACCAGATCGAGCACACGTCCCGTAGTTGGAGCTAGAATGTTACCACCTAAGTTGTACTTAGTGGTTTTTTATCAATTGAGCACAGTGAACTGGACAAGTATAAGTTGATTGGACTTCAGAAGACCTTTGGAAGTACTTCTGGGAAGTGCTGGTTGTACTATATCACATGTTCATACCCCATGGGGGAATTGTAATAAATGTTTTAGCATGATAGTGTTTTTAAAAGACTTGGTCTCTTAGACTTTCTTTGTCAATCCGATTAGCCCAGGGTGTTTTTTCCCTTGGTTATTATTGGTTGTTGAATAAACGACTGATAATTTTTGAGTTTTTCACTCCATACCTCCAAAGTTGGGTTGGTCGGCTTGGTATTTAGGCCTATTGAGTTTATTAGAGTCTATGTGTCAATGTATAAACATGCTAGGCATCATGGTTGAGTCATATGAACATGTCTAAGTTCCTCTAGGTTTTTTTCAACTTTTTAATTTTTTTTAATTTTTCAGTGTCTTTTATTAAAATTTAATTTTTCCAAAACTTAGGCTATTTTTTAATAGTTTAATTGGAAAAATTGATTTTGTAATAAAAGTGGGCCAAATAATCTGTTTCAGTCATGTAGGTGCTCATTTTCAAGCTAAGAGCACCATGTCAACCCATGGACCCACTATTTTCTAGTTTTGAGTGATTTTCCATCACTTAGGTCAGAAAGCCCCAAAGATCAATTATTGGTTATTTTAATTAATAAATTGATGAAACATAATCATAGATTAGTGGATTCTCAACCGATTTGATTGAAATCAGTCAGAGTTGAACTAGATTAACTAGATTTGACAAATCCTTGACTCAAGGAGGTGATTAAATCAGATCGAGAGTTGATCTTTAGAATATTTTATGGGGAATTTCACCCTCCCTCTCTCCTCCACATGTTTTGGCTCATCTGGATGAGTTTTGGTGGATGCTTCAGTAAACAGGTTGAGGTGTCAGTCAGATCAGCTTTCCGATTAACAATTGCACTCAGTGAGACTTAGATCTGGCTCTGTTAGACATAGACCAGGCATTGATGGACTCTCCTTCAGCTACACTAGTCTATCTCCTTGGGATTTGTGCCCCCCTGGGTTGGATCTCCTATTTTTTGTATAAATAAAGCTCACGCTGCCTCTTAGGATCTAGTTAGAGTTGGATTGAAGGGCTTGCTATTGTAATACTGTTGTAATATTTTGATTTTTGAAATAAAGAATATTTGGAGGCCAAATGGTGTGATTCTCTCATATGTGTCAATTAAGCATTGTCTTACATCGATTGATGTTGCCGTCTTTGATCTCAAATTCTGCATCTGAACCCTGTCTGGCTTGAATGCTTTAGCTGAATCAATAGGAGTATAGTTGGGCAAGTAAGGTTACTTCTTTTTCTTATATCTCATAGCATATTTGATTAGAATATCTAGATTATACATGTTTAATAAGTTTATTTGCATGTAATTATTGTCTCTTTTTCATATATATATCCAGATCTCATGAGGTTTCGTGTAGGATTGTGTGTTTAGCTTTCAGGTAGCAAGGATTGGATGAGATGTGGATCTAGTTTGAATCCAATGTAAATCCAAAAGCTTTGTGAAGACATTTCCCCTCCGTATTCCACTAACAAGTTTCCATTGCAGATCTGTTTCAGCAACAAGCACTTCTCTTCTCCTTTTCCTCCTTCAGAATCAACCTTTTTTTAACCTCGTTACTTTGTTCACAGCTTTGATATTGTTTAGATCTATTATATTCAAGTAAATTTAACATATATATATCTTTTCAAATCTGATATTCTAGATCTTAATTCTGAAAAGTATCATTAACCCTTCTAGATCTAGCATAAGGAAATCACCCATTTTGCATGGCAAGTTAAAGAAAATCAGTAGGTTGCATGCTCTAGATTTCCTTTTATATTTTAAAAAATATTAAATCCATAAATCAGTGCATATTTCATTGGCTGCACAAAAATAAATCCAATATCCCAAGGAAAGCTTGCTTTCCTTGGTTCCTTTTTCACCTGTTTAGCTACTTTTAACTTAATCTTTTTTGAGTTAAGGTAGGCTGATCCAGAGGTACTCTTAAAGTTATTTTGGGCATATGTTATTCTAACATTATTTCTGTTTTTTATCAGGTGTAACATAAAGGAAAATAATCCTCTGTTTGAAAGTGGCCTCAGGAGCGTTCAAATCCCCCCAGGGGTCTCCCCTTTCACTAAAATTTAAAATTTTTGAAAAGTTGTAAGATCTTGGTTTCATCCCATATAAGGACCAAGATGTTTGCGATATTTTATTTTTCTGATATTGTATCCAATAATAATAAAGAAAATATTTTTTGAGTAGGCTCTTTCGAGCCCGCTCCCCATCTCCCCTAGGGGGATTTGCGTCCGTGTTTTTTTTTTCTTTTCATTCTTTTTTTTTGCAATATAGCATAGTTATAATCTATAGGGTAGTATACTTCAGTTTATTATCAATTCCATATTCCAAATATAATTTTTCTAATTAATTTAATACTTACCCCACGACTTCCCAATTGACCGAAACGGGGAAAGCGATGCGTGGTAGGACTAATTAGAGAACCAAAATTGTGTATCTTGGTTTTATTTTCATCAACTATTTCTTTATATTTAATAAAATTAATCCCTCCTCGATTCCCCAATTGAGATCCATTTGGATCGAAAGAGGTTCCTGGAGGGTTTTCTTTTTAACAAGAACATCCATCTCAAAATTTACTAAAATTGACAAGACTCTGATTTGTATGCTTTGCACTAGGCTGCGGTTCATTCGATAAGTCAAGATATGTCAAAAACACTTGAGTGACTATTATAATTAGGATTCACTCTCCCAAATTGACAAACCATCAGGTGAAAATCCAACACCTAGATCAAACCATTACGGTGGAAAAATACCCAAAG
>LPNX010047997.1:154951-166408 GCA_001517045.1 Pseudotsuga menziesii
GATAGCCTTGACTCGATAATTTCCCCCAAGGACACAACAAGTGGCTTGAATATTTCTGCCATGTGACCCAGGTGTGTTAAAGGTGGAAACAGGGACCGGTGAGTTGTTTTGTTTATTTGGTATCTAGGACTCTAACGTTTTCTTTGAGTTTTGTTATTCTCCTATGGCTTTCGTTAACCATGTTGAGATAATCATATAATTTCAAGACATAAATATATGTATATACATGTGTGTCTTGATTGTTTGATGTTTAATTTTATGACATGTCACTTAATGTAATATGTGATAAAGTTAAGGTGGTTAAACCACCATAACCTCCAAGGGGTGTTGTGATCATGTAATGCACAGTGATATACAAGAAGAGAGTGGTAAGATTGTATGTATGGACAGCTAACTTGGGTTCCCTACATGTATTTTTGTAGCATAAATATAAACATTTTTTATTTTCTCCATCTCTCTCTGCTCATTATGTATGCAGTTGTAAACATCAACATGGTATGAGAGCAATATCAATCCAAATCTTGTGATAAGAAACAAATATCTTTCAATTGTGATACTTAGTTTAGCATTGATTACCTGGAAAATTGAGTCGATTGAATTCCATGCCACAAGGATTTGACACAAAAATTGAGGCAAGTATTTTATTTTAGATTGCTAGATAATTTTTTTTATTATACATTTAAAGTTGAAGGTGAAGACACCACAAAAGCATTCAGTTTTTATTTTAAATGAAGGAAAATAAATGAAAAAATAAAAACAAAGGTTGAATACATTTAAACTATTGGAAGGTCAAATAAAAACATTCAGGAAGATGAGACATTGAGGAAGATGACCTACCATATTTGAAACCAGAGGCTATAAAGGAGAGTATTTTAAAGAATATGTGATATGTTCACTATGCTATTTGATGTGTAATGATAATTGAAGGTCTAAGAGTGAGAAACCAATTCCATCATTCTAGAGGCTTTGACTATGTCATCGTTGTGAGATTCCTATTGAAGGTCGCAGTGTGAGAAGACATGGGATGCCTATCATAAAAAACAATGCTGAGAGGCCCTCGAATGTAGTAGATAAACACAACAGTATATCAATGAAGGTTGCTTTGATTTTCTGGCATAGGTCATATGCTGGATATAAGCAATATTTTTTAGATCAATGATATGCCTCTATTCAAAAGTCAATATGTGAAATGCTCTATTTGAAGACACATTGAGAAAGACAATGAGAAATTTGCTCAGAAATTGTGCACAAAAGGGGCACCAACTATAAGACATAAGAGATGCAAACTATACTAGATTTCTAGGCCTTTAGATACAATTACTTAAAAATGTACACTATTGATATGTAGTTGCAGAAAATTGTATTTTCAAAACCATACACTGAATCCAATGGGATAAATATATATCCCCATTAAGAGGAGCAAGTGTGATGCCAAAAATTACAACAGAAGAGACTAGGAAACATAGCATACTGTGACACTGAGGCATGCATAGGACTACATGCTACAACAAGATTGATTGTTAAGTATGGTTCGGAAATCGTCAAAGTTTAACTTTATAATAAAAAATTAAACCATGAGATAGTATCGAGCAAGATGCAAACATGTATTGCGTCCTGACAAATCTAGACTTATTGCATGATATTTCTTGTAAACATTTGACAATGTATGATTGGTAGAGTAAAAAAAAATACTATACATAGTAATGTCCATGGCTACTAAATTTCAAATTATACAAAATATTTAGTAGATACACGTGTCTATTACTCATGAGAGCTTCAATATGCCTATGATAAATTTAAGCAATTTAGTCCAGTGTAGTAGGAAAAAAAGAATTTCATCCAATAAAATCAAGCACCTATTACACCTCTAAGCAATTGGGAGACATGGTGATTATATACATTACAATTTGAGTCATTGACTAATAGTAGTTAATTTCTCATTATTGACAGGCTTCAGGAAAGACTTAGGGTTGTTCTTGGTGATAACGCAATGAGTATTGAAGCACATAAAAATGCCACTCTCTTTTTCAACATTTTTCTTGGAAGTACATTTGCTAGTAAACGTGTCCTGAAGGAGTACAACCTTTCAAGGGAAACATTTGAATGGGTAGTTGGTGAGATTGAATCTCATTTCTTGTATTCCTTAGTAGCTCCAAGTGAGATTATTGGCTGTGTTGCAGCACAGTCTATTGGTTAACCAACTACTCAGATGACACTGAATACTTTCCAATATGATGGTGTTAGTGCTAAGAATGTTGCTCTCGGTGTCCCTAGGTTGATGGAAATAATAAATGTGGAAAATAAAATAAAACAACCATCACTATCTGTGTATCTAAAACCCCAGGTCGAAAAGACAAAGGAAAGGGAAAAGAATGTGCAGTTTGCTTTAAAGCAAACAATCTTGCAAAGTGTTACAGAGGAAATTGAAGTGTGGTATGATCCGGATCCAATGAGTACTATCATAGAGGAGGATGTTGACTTTGTCAAATCATATTATGAAAATCCATATAAGGATATTTCTCTAGAAAAAAATATCTCCATGGCTGCTCCATATAGAATTGAATGGAGAGATGATGGTGGATAAAAAGTTGAGTATGATAGACATTGCAGAAAATATCAACATTGAGTTTGATGATGATCTGACATGCATTTTTAATAATGATAATGTAGAAAAACTTATTCTTTGAATCCATATTATGAATAAAGAGGGTCCTAAAGGGGAATCAGAGGACCTAAATTCTAAAGATGGTGTCTTTTTGAAGAAAACTGAAAGTACATGCTTACAACCTTACAAAAATGGATCTTAAGAGAATTCTAGATATTAATAAAGTTTTTATCAAGTCTGGAAAAATCAACAAGTTTGATGAGAATGATAGATTTAAGCTTGAGATGGAATGGATGCTAGATACATAAGGTGTCAATATGTTAGCTATGATGTTCCATGCAAATGTGGATGCTACTAGGACAACAAGTAATCAATTGATTGAGTTTATTGAAGTGCTTTGAATTGAGGCTATGAGGAAGGATCTTCTGGATGAACTTTGAACTGTGATATCTTTTGATGGGTCATATGTGGACTACAAGCATTTATCTATTATATGTGACACAATGACATATCGATATCATTTAATGGTTATTAATCGACATGGTATAAATTGTAACGACACCGGGCCAATGATGAGATGTTCATTTGAGGAGACTGTGGATATCCTTTTGGATATTGTTGTTTTTGCTGAAGGAGACCCACTCATGGGTGTTACACAAAACATCATCCTTGGCTAATTGGATCCTATTGGTACATGTGATTGTGCCTTGTATTTGAATGACAAGATGGTGCAATAGGACATTGGACTCCGGTTACCAATGCTACAAGATTTTCCATGAGGGTATTTTATGAATGTGATCCTATTACTCTTGTAGTCTCTTCATCCTAATGAAAACGAGAAAAATTATTAGTTCATAGTGTTTCCATTTTCCAATCACATGTGAAAATCCAAGAGGATATTCCCTCCCCAAGTTAAACCATAGAAGTTGTTCAATCTATTTGATGTTTCAATGAGGAAAATGGAATGGAGTATGTGAAATATAGTGTAAGGGAAGGGTAGATGGTGTCACTCATAATTGGACTCAACACGATGTCAACCCATCGATAGATATTCATAATAATATAGTACAAAGTCCAAATTGTTTTTCTTCAGAAGCTATGGTCGATTCTACAGAACCCTCTCTTGCAAGTTTTGAGGTACAATGTGAACATGAGTCCAATCAAGACATATATTTAAATGATCATATTGAAAAACAATATCGAGACATTGATTTATAAAAGGAAAAGGAAACTATGCCCTTTTCCCCCAAGGAATGCAGGTCTTCTAGTTTTTCAAATGATGGGAAAGAATATGCAGTCGAAGGGGATTTTGGAGAGGCATGGGATTCGTGTCCTAAAAAAACCTAGACATCGGTTGAGGTCCCCTAAAAATTCAATCCTTAATGATGGTGATATAAGGGTTAAGATTGTTTGGAATAGTTCAATGAGGTTATTATAAGTAGCGTGCTCATGAGGAAATCATTTAATCAACATGCAAAAAAAATGCAGAGAAGGAAATACAGTTTGGTTAATAGAAATCAATTCAAGAGGCCCTTAGATCAAGGTGTGCCTTGAGGAAAGTGAAAAAAATTAGAATGTCTGGGAATATAAGGGGTTTGAGTGCTTCCCTAAGAAATTTTAACATCAAATAGGAAGATATTACATTTTATCCTTTCAATATATTAAATAATATTATCTTTTCAATATATGAAATATAGATGTTACCCTTTTTTTTCCTTGACATAAAACAAGGGGTACTTGGTTGTCCTAATATATGGAATTAAGACACAATCATGCTTCCTTATTTTTTAAGACTGTAATTTTTTTTCTGGGACAATATTTAGCACAAAACAATATTTCTAGAATTGGTACTCCATCAAGGGCTTAGTATTTGAGTGCATGTGAACACAACAAGGATATGGGTGCACATGCACATATGTAACTAAAAAGTATATATCAATGGGTATTTATCAATGAGTTGTCCATGGACATCGGGTTTTATCCTTTGGTTTTTATCACTCTCACTTGCTTTAAATACTTGAGGATAGTGTCCAAACATTTTTGGCACATGAGTACATGACCATGTGCTGCAATAGGAAAGCAAAATGACTTTTTCTCTATGCAACTAGGTTCAAATCTCATAGGTTTGTTGGTATTCGTACAGGAAAGTAGCGGGTGATTTTTAATCCTATTCACAAATTCTCCCCTTGGGAATAGTAAGATACCAATAATCTCACTCTCGCTCAGTGCTTGAGTGTGGGGAAAAGTGTTTCCAAAGCCCAGGAACTAAGTTACCAAAATCTAGAGCTAGATTCCTTTGGAGGTCCAAAAACATAGGATGATAGCCAAAAACTAGACTTGTTTCTCTTGGACCATTCCAATTATTCACTTTGTGGCTCAATTGTAATAATATATTTTCCTTGTATGCAACCATTCATCAATTCAATTACCAATAAAAGAAACCATTAATAAAAGAGAAACATAATTTGTAATCAAGAAAAAACTATAAGAATGAAGAAAACCTGAAGGTGAATTTAGTGACAACAACAACCAAAAAACCATGAAAAAAGAGAAATACAATATGTAATCAACCAAAAAAATAGAATTAAATACACTTGAAGGTCTAAACATTGCTTCCATTTTGTAGGCAGTGGAGATTCAATGTGAAGCTTAATACCAATACTTGACAATTTCAATTTCTATCCACAGACACCAATCTCATCACCATGTTTAGAATTACATGAATTCCAACTCAATTTTCTCTTCTTAGATCCGTCTTCAAACATCTTCTTAGATCCTACAAGCCTCTAGTACCGAACCTTGAAAAAATCTACGATTTGAAGGGTTCGACTAGGGTTTAACAGAAAATGACCACATGATGGAGAGAGAAAATCTCAATCGATCTAAGTTACAAATTCATGTAAGAATTTTGAAATAATCTCATCAAACATTGAAGAATCTCTCTTAAAGTTGGAAGACATATTAACCACCTTGGAAGATTCTCTACATAATAAATTTTTTATATGGTTACTTCATAATGTTCCATATCTCCCAAATGGTGGAAAAAAACTAAGAAGTTGTTGTAGTACAAACATATGGTACTTGAATTGGTTAGGGTATTAATTGAAAGCATTGAGAACATATAACATGAATGAACGTGGAAGTATCATAAGAGATGTCATAGGTAAGTAATGATTTATCAAAATGAATTCACAATAGCACAGTGATAAACCTATATACTAAGAGGAGACAATCATAGCTGCCTACCATCATTTGTGAAACTAGTTCATAGAAAAACAATGAGAAAGTTCCGTGAAATATTTGGTTTTTTCCAAGAATGTAAAATTGGGATACGAGAGACAGATTTGAGAAATTGATCATGATCCTCCCAGATATTTTGTAAGACTGTGTAATTTTATTAGGGGAAGGGGACTTTTGACGAGACGAAATCCATGGACTTCAGTGGGAGGGTCACTTTGCTTTTTTTCTTTTGTGTGAGGTATTTTCCCTTCTTTTGGATCTACATTGGTATGGTCTTCAAGAGTAGGGGCCTCATTTCATTCTCCACCCTAGGGTCCATGTTCCCTAAGTCTGCATATTTATTGCTTGACTTTGGATAACTTTAGGTAGTTGGGGTTGGGTTTCTTTTTCCGAATTTAGAATTGCTTCTTTCTTCTAAGTTTTGAAATCTTCTAAGATCTATTATTCGTAGGCTGAATTTTTTTTGGAGGATCCTTTAAAAAAAATTCCACATAGATGAAAAATTCAGAATAGTAGCTAGAGTTCTAACAGGAAAGAATCAAGGAAAGAGAGAATACAAAGACATAAAACTTGACACAGTATACTTAGATAGCAAAAATATTCCCTTTTTAAACAAAAAATCTTGTATTAACCCCTTAAACAAATTTACATACAAAACAAATTGCGTTGTCTACTTAGTATCATATATTTATATCTAGGTACAAGTTGCAACTTACGTTTTTCTTATCCAAAATAGTAACTTCGTGACATATAATATCCATACTGAATACGTATCCATTAGTTAGCCATGGAACATATTAAAGAACTAAAAATATCATAACCTAAATCCCATCCATTTCCATCACTGTTTATTTTGATAATTCAAACATTTCTCTTGTCATCCCTGGCATATTCTTCATGGTAACTCAGCTTTGTTAGATTTGGCTATCTCCAAGAGAGTCATTTGACATTTTGGTCATCTCGTACACATTATGTACATATAATTTTTTTTAATTCTCGTGAAATTAGGGATCATGTGGTTGTTTTAGAATTATCTTGAAGAATTTTGAGGATATTACCTTCAGCAAGGATAACAACTTTGTTCGCCATTGTATATTTTCATCACTATTGATTTGTTTGCATACTCACTTTAATTTATATGATATAAACTATTTAATAATATCAAAATCATGCAGTTATCGGAGGCGTCAAATTAAAGTGTGACAGAGACAATAAGAGTTGAGTGTCAAGTACAAATGATGTCTTTATAGGTGAGGCATATGATCTCCAGGAGTCTAAACCTTTTAAGAAAACAAATTCCTCTTCTATGTTGTTTGATTAAATGCATGTATGAGTGCATATTTAATTATCTGAATTTTTCTTGGATAAAAAATGACACCTCTAAATCTGGCAGGGCCTAGATTTCTATTAGTTGTTTGATCCAAGAAGAGAGATTGTTTACCTTGGTCTGAAATAGACTAGGAGAGGATTGGATATTTTCTTTGTGTTTGTGCTAGAAATTGTTCCTAGACTACAAAGGAAGAATCTAGTAGAATATCAGAACAAAAAAATAAATGGAATCGTTTTTTTTTTTTATTTTTTTGGTTGGAAAGTTCATTAACAAGAAGGTAAATAACCAAAAAAATAATACAAACACTAAATCATGAAACAAACTAAAATATTGAGATACAAATGAATAAAGGATCAATATAAACCGTTAAAATCATGAGCACAAGACTGGTTATGTCCCCAACGCATGAGCATTTACATGAATACAAATATTAAAAATGAAATGAAGTCATGAATTGAGTAATCAACCAGACCATAAACCAAAACAATATAGAGGATGAAAATGGCTTATATGTATATATTGATTAATCTCATTATTCAACATTTACATGAGAGTTAACAATATCAGTTTGAACATACATCCAAAAAATCTCTAGCTATAAAGCCCTTCTTGACAACAAAAATCAAACCCTCTTCCTATTCACTTTCCTAATTTTATCATTTACCAACTCATACAGTTATATAACTATTATAACTGTCTTTTAGGTCTAAACATCGAAATAGTCACAAAAATTAGTTATATGTTAAATACAAAAAGATAAACTATAACAAACTAAAATACTTGGCAACTGGCCACTAGATGTAATTCATAACTTCTTACCTACTTATGCCAACATAGAGATCCCCTCTAATGCATGAGACTGCTTCTTGCTTTGCTCCTGCTCTATTTCCAGAGTTCTAAGTCTATTTAATAACATTTCATTCTTCTTTCTTAACTTTTGAACATGTTGGTTTAAATATTTATCTTGATTCTGGATTTCTCTTGTTTTGTTTAATGCTTCTTTCGAGACAACTATCAGTTCTTGATAGTGTGTATTAATGTCTTATAGGTCTTCTCTCAGTCTTCTATTGGTCATTACCATCCTATCATTAGTTTCATTAAGAAAATCAATATGTGACTTATGTTGCTGCAAAGTTTCCCTAAGGTTTTCAACCTCTGAGTCCATCTACACCTCTCCATGCATTATAGAATACTAGTTTGAAAACCATGGGATATCAAGTTTTTTAAAAATCAAATCATCTTCTTGTTTATCTTTCATTGCTTCTTGTACAGAAGAAACTCCTAAATCTATACCGTGTTCATTAATGAAAGTAGTCTACCCTTCTGAAGCCTTATGTCATCCTTGAACTGGTTCTAATGAAACTAAATGACCCTCTTGATCATAGTGTTGTTGTGAGGTCGAATCCTCTTAATTCTCCATATTTTCTTCACTAGAAGAATATTCAATGATCGTAATCTTTTGTTTTCCCAATTTAGGGTTTAAAATTCTATTCATATTCAATCTGAGTTTGTTTGTAGGTCTTGTTTTTGGCCTCCATTTCAACCCTTCCACCTGCAATAAATAATTTTTCTGTATCTTTACATTTGGAATTTTCAAAATGTCATCCTTTGAATCAGCTACAACAGAAACTTTAGTTGATCATTCCTGTATACAATAGAACTCAGATTTTGTTTTTTTGAACAAATATCTTCCTCTAGATTCAATTAAAATGTCTTCTCCATTTTTTCATCCTGGACAACATGATATTGCTCATCATTCCATGCTTCTCTTCCATATTCATCAACAGACCCTTTGAATCCTTGACATGAACTATTTTCTTGAGTGTCATCCTACACTAAGTCTTCAACCATCTCCTTTTTAAACCTATTAACAAAACCATACTGCTTATGGATCAAGATTTTCTTTACTTGGTCATCTTGTTCATTAGTAAAACATGACCAGAATAAGAAGTTGTCTCAACACTTGTTATTCTTTTGAAAAACTATACAGATGATTAATTTTGTCAGACCATCATGAAAAACTGACTGGTGTGTATGGTCGATATGTCCCTTGATTTTGTTTGACATCTTCTAGAGACTTTTTAAAATGAGAGAAAGCAAAATTCATTTTTGACTACTCATTCAAATGCTGTAAAAATATAATGTTTTATTTAAATACTAATGCAAACCTATCGTCGCATGTAATATGAATATGTGCAATACCAATAGATTACTTCCCTTCTGGTTTTAACTTTTCCAAATGAACCCCTTTTTCCCATTCTAGTCTTTCATTTCCTAGTAGTAAGAAGTCACTAGGGTCGAAACTGAAAGGAATCTTTTTAAACCACAATTATCCATCTCTTGAGACACAAGTAGCTTCATATATTAAATCCTTTGTTACATCGAACATGATGGTATCAAACGTTACAGTATCATTGATGAAATTCTAGGCAAAATGATATGAAACCTATGGATTGAAACCAATGATCTTCTCAAAGAAACTAAACCATCCTATGATTATAAATAATGCTACACATTCTGGAAAATTAGTGGCCCAACTTGTATAATTTAGCTCAAAGCTACTAATATTTCCACTCTTCCTCATGTCTATATTATATCTTAGTTCATGTACATCTTTAGGAAACATAAAAAAAATTAACCTACGTCTGTGCAACAACAAAAATCAAAACCCAACCTAAAAATCATGACAGTTGAAAACCACAATTTTATGAATGATATTGTCATAGACTCATACATTTTTCATGATTATGGAATAGGGTTATGTACATGTGTCGTGATGTGTTCAACAGGTCTCTGCAAAAATCCCATTATCCTCGACTACAACCACCACGGTAATCCATTACTCTTGCCAATAATTTATGATTCTTGCAGTGCTTTATTGCATAGATCTTGAATTTTGTGCTATAGGAATCTCCTCATGATATATTTACCAAACAAATCAAAACACGGGTTAGACTTTGGAATAAAAAAATAGCATTTTTAGACATTGAAAACCATATAATACATAATAAACCATTAAAAGAAAACCTAAGAAAGACAAGAAATAAATAAAAACAAACTATAACCTATAAAACCAAAAAAATGCATTTAAAAGTATTAAAATCTCAAAAAAATTCAAAATGAAAAGTAAATAAGAAATAAACCTGTAAAAAAAAAAAACAAATACTAGGAACAATTTCCAGTCTTAACAACTGGCTCTTGTTGAGGGATGAGAGCCTCCTTGTGAGGTTTTAAGAACCTGTAGACTAGTACCTTCTGCCATCTAAACTGAAAGTTTCCTATTATTCTGCAAAACTTCCATTGGGAAATTGGATTATTTATTCACCTTATCTCACACCAATATGTACAATGAATGATGACTCTTTCACCTTCATTAACTGTAAAAGTGTTTGAGGAATCGTTAATTCACCGGATTGGAAAATTCTTCACCTTCCATAGTCTACAGTGTGAAGGTATTATTTTCTAAATTTTTTGAAATTATAAAAAGACCTAGCCACAGATTATCAAATTGTTCATGCTTACCCTTTTTCTCTTTTCTCGCATCCCATCTAAGTACAATGTCTCCACAAGAAAAATTATCTTCCTTTACCTTCCTGTCAAACCTTTCTTTAATATTTTTCCTGTAAATTTGAGCTTTTTTCAGCTAGAGCTTCACGTTCCTCCTACAATTAAATCAATGAAAAAATTCTTCTTTAAATATCATTAGGCTCTTCCCGACTATCCTGAAAAATGTTAATCACTGGAATACCTAGCTGAATTGGAAAAACAACATTAGTACCATACACCAACTAAAAAGGAGATAAACCAATTTCCTTCTTGGTGGTCATTCTATCTTCCTAATTATCAAATTGTTCATGCTTACCCTTTTTCTCTTTTCTCGCATCCCATCTAAGTACAATGTCTCCACAAGAAAAATTATCTTCCTTTACCTTCCTGTCAAACCTTTCTTTAATATTTTTCCTGTAAATTTGAGCTTTTTTCAGCTAGAGCTTCACGTTCCTCCTACAATTAAATCAATGAAAAAATTCTTCTTTAAATATCATTAGGCTCTTCCCGACTATCCTGAAAAATGTTAATCACTGGAATACCTAGCTGAATTGGAAAAACAACATTAGTACCATACACCAACTAAAAAGGAGATAAACCAATTTCCTTCTTGGTGGTCATTCTATCTTCCTAATTATCAAATTGTTCATGCTTACCCTTTTTCTCTTTTCTCGCATCCCATCTAAGTACAATGTCTCCACAAGAAAAATTATCTTCCTTTACCTTCCTGTCAAAC
>LPNX010047997.1:166588-256365 GCA_001517045.1 Pseudotsuga menziesii
GGATCTTCCCGACTATCCTGAAAAATGTTAATCACTGGAATACCTAGCTGAATTGGAAAAACAACATTAGTACCATACACCAACTAAAAAGGAGATAAACCAATTTCCTTCTTGGTGGTCATTCTATCTTCCTAGAGCGCATACTTCAACATTGAATCCCAATATGTCTTGCTCTAATTTAATAGTTTTCTAATGATCTGAATGATATTTTTGTTAGTTCATTCTGACAATTCATTCCCCTGTGGGTAATAGGGTGTAGAATGCTTTAGGATAATTCCAGTTTGTTCACATAAAGTAACCATGGCCTTAGACTTAAAAGCCTTAGCATTATCAATGAATTTTTTTTTAGGATAACCAAATCTACTCATGATATTTTCCTAAATGAAGTTATGATTACCTTATCAGTTGCATTCGGTGTAGGAATGGATTCCACCCATTTTGTGAAAAAATCCTTAGTTGCAAGTATCCATTTATGCTTCCCAGAGGAAGCAAGATTGATATCACCTATAAAATATATACCCCACTGATGGAAAGGAGCATTTACCACAATGGGCTTCAAAGGTAAGGAGACATGTTTTTGTTTTCCAGCAAATTTTTGACATTGGATACAAGACATGAACAACTGATAAACATCAGAAAACAAAGAGGGCCAATAGTATCTATACCTTAAAATTTTATAATTTGTGGCTTTCCAATATTTATGACATCGACAAGAACCCTCATGTAATTCTGAAATGACATATTCAATGTATGGTTCCTCCAATCATCTGAGTAACACTCCTCTTGGATCTTTCCAATGTGACTACTAATTACTAGACAATATTTGGTGGCCTTCAATTTTAATGATCTAGCCACCCTCTTATCCAAATGAATGAGACATTGCAAATTCTCTAAAAAATGAAATATATCATCATACCATTATGATTCTGCATATTTATCCATGATCTGTTCTTTATCTTTCCATGTTTGTAACTCCTCCTGTATTGATTGTCCTGCTATCAAATTCAGACTCAAGGCTTCACAATTTGAATCATCCAATAGTTTTGCTAGGCCCTTTCCTTTCACAAGATTGGTCGTTTTAATGTCCACATCATATTCCATAATTTTTGCAATACATTTCTCCCACTTTCCTTCATTGTCTGGCTTAGTTAAAATCTCTTTAATAGAGGAATTAGGTACATCGGCAATCATATTTGAATGCAGAATATAGATTCTAAAAAACTTCAATGCTTTAACCAATGAATATTCTTGTTTTTCCAATGTACTGTATTTTAATTCTGAATCTCTGAGAGTCTTCCTAAACAAATCTATAGGCTTCTCTAATCCATCTGCTTTTTTTGGTAATAGAACAAAGGCTATTGTATCGTGAGATGCAAAAGAGAAAGTCAAAAAATATTTTGAAAAGTTTAGGATTGGCAACACTAGTGCTTCTATAAGGTATTTCTTGATATTCTCAAATGAATCTCTAGATTTTGTTTTCCACTTCACCTCCTAGTCTTTAGTTAACATGGATGTCATCTGCTTTATTGTTTCCACAAAATTTGGAACGAAGCATCTCAGAAAATTTATTTTTCCAATGAATGACTAAACATCTTTCTGACTTCTTGGAAGATTGATTTTCAAAAAAGATTTGACTCTTTCAATATATATTTGAATTCCATATGCTGAAACTAGATGTCCTAATAGCTTTCCCTATTGAACAACAAAATGTGACTTCTTACGATTCAATGAAAATCCAAAATTCCTACACTTCAGAAAATTTTGTTTAAGATGTTTTAAATGCTCTTCATTAGATTGAGAAAACACAGTAATATCATCCAAATAAATTACTACAAAATGTTCTTTTTCTCCCACAAAAGCTATATCCATAGCTCTTTCAAAGGTTGTGCTAGCATTCATGAGAACAAATGGCATCTTGTCATAAATGAATGTACCCTGAGGAGTAGTGAAGGTTGTTTTCTCCCTGTCGTTCGGATGCATAGCAATCAGATTGTACGTTGGGAATCCATCCACCATTGAAATTATATGGGAACCTACTACTTACTACAAAATTTGCTCAATATTGGGTGTTGGAATATAATAAGCCCACTCATAAAATAATTAATCATTATTTGATTAAGTTCCTACCCACTAGCTTAGATAGTTGGCATCCACTTGCACCTTAGAGTCAACACTTGCCATCTAAATCCTAGGAATGATTTATTTCTGATTTTGGGTTGATCTTGACCACTTTATGGCCATCCAGAATCGGCAATTGCGCTTTACAGTAGAATCTATTTTATTCTGTTTTTTTTGCTTTATCCTGCTTTTCTATGGATAAGGTAAAGCTAGTCAACTAGGAAACTGGAAGGTTTTGTTGCCAACCAATCCTCCACTATTTTCTCTCCATATTCTAGGATTAGCAAATCTTTTTTTCACTCATCATCACTCACACATGCTATTGCTAATTCGTGAGGTGCTTGGTAGATTGGGAACGTGCTTTAGTCAAATATGGGGTTTATCATAATTAGTAAGCCTTCTTTACAAGCTAGCTTGAGTTGTCTTCATTCAACTCCTTTTTCCTTTATAAGGATTTATTACCTATGTAATAATATCAATTATCATTTATTGATCATTCATCAATGTGTGTTCATTAATTCTTCTTCTTCTCTCCTTATGCTAATTCTCTACAATTCTCTGTGAGGTTAATTGTGTGCCTAGATCCTTATCCTATTTATGAAATTTCTGATTCTATAAAGGCTTTAGAATTTCTACATGGTATCAGAGCTAAGGTTCTCAAAGTTCAAGTTATACATGGTATTAGAGTTGAGGATATCAAATCTCTACATGATATCACATCTTTGAGAGTTCATTAATTATTCCTCCTTTTTTCAGATGTGTGGGTTTATTTTGCAGGTTCAACTTTGAATGGATTCAAGAGTATCAGTTCCTCTTCTTTCTCCATTCACAAGTTATTCAGAGTGGAAACTGAGGATGATTTCATATCTAAAAAGACAAGGTCTCTATGAGATATCTATTGGAGTTGGTGAAGAGCCTTATGAAGAGCCAAGTGACTGATTGAATGACTGTGATAAATAAATTGGAGGTATTTGTCTAGCTATATCTCCATGCATGTGCTACCTTATTGATTGTGTTGATTTCCCAAAGGATCTTTGGACAACATTGGATAGAGTTTCGGGAAAGGACAATGAGGATCCTTCTAGCTATGTGGAGAGTGCCTCTAGCTCCTCAATGATTTCTCTCTCTCAAGATGTCTCGAGCTCTATAGTCTCTAATTAAGTTGATCATGAAGAATAAGTTTCTCATATAGTTCTTGTTGCTACTACTCTCCTTGATTCCAATGCTTCCTCTTTCAATCAAGAAGCAAATATTGAAGAGCCATATTTTTTTTGTGTCTCTTGAAGTACAAGATATTGATTCATCTTCTTATGATGTTGTTGATGAAAAAGAAGTGACTAATGGAGCTGTTATTTCTATTGATGATTCACTCACACATTCAGTGTTCTCTATGTATTCTATCATGGATTTTGAGATCCATATGCCAGACCTCTCACACTTTGTGCATGCCTCTCTTCTTGATGGTGTGCGACCCAATGATTTCCAGGATGTTTTCTTAGCCAAATCAAGTCCTTCTAGTGTTTTTCCACTTACCATACTTGATCCCATGTGCTTCTGCAGCTCCTCCTTTGTTCTTGGCACTCATTCTCAGAGCGTCCTTGAAGATTTTGAACATCACTATCTTTCCTCCTCTCATACTTCTACCATAGAGGATTACTTACCAGTATATTCCCATGAGTCTATTGTTGTTCTTATTTGTGATCTCTTGGATTCTTTGAAATCTATATCAACCCATGGAGCCCATGAATTTACACTCTTTGATCCCATGCCTTCTCTATGTTCCTACATGATCACTTGCACACATCCTCTCTGTGTAAATGAAGATGGAGACATGATACATTTGCTTGGACAATTATTTCACCTATCTAGGGCTCATTTCATCTCTATTGGTTCAAATTTCAAGTCATATCATCATCTTGGAGCTGATTACAAGTATCAATATCCTTCAGTATTGCCTTGAAATCATTGCATTTAAGTTGTTCTACATGGTCCCAGTTTCCATCTTACATCTGTCCTAGATCTAGGTGAGCAGATTTATCTTCTTCCCAAGAAGAAGATTCCTCTAGACATCAACATTTAGTTTGGAGCAGTAGTAACACCAGCAGTTCAACATTTTTGGTATTGCTTTTGATGTCCTTACTTGAGGGAGGATTTGCCCCTTCAGGTTTTTCCTCTTTCCTCATTTATTTGGACAACCTAAATTGTAAAAGGGTCACCATAGCTTTATTGTTGGGCCCTATATGCATACATATTTCTGATTAGTTCAGGAATATCATTATAAAAGTTAGGCTTAAAGGGGGGTGTTGGAATATAATAAACCCACTCATAAAATAATGAATCATTATTTGATTAATTTCCTACCCACTAGCTTAGATAGTTGGCATCCACATGCACCTTATATTCAACACTTGCCATCTATATCCTAGGAATGATTTATTTCTGATACTAGGTTGATCTTGACCACTTTATGGCCATCCAAAATTTGTAACTGCACTTTACAGCAAAATCTTCTTTATTCTGTTTTTTTTCTGCTTTATCCTTCTTTTCTATGGATAAGGTAAAGCTAGTCAACTAGGAAACTGACAACTTTTGTTGCCAACCAATCCTCCATTAATTTCTCTCCATATTTTAGGATTATAGAGTCTTTCCTTCACTCATCATCACTCACACATGCCATTGCTAATTCGTGAGGTGCTTGGTAGAGTGGGAAAGTGCTTTAGTCAACTATGGGGTTTATCATGATTAGTAAGCCCACTTTATGAGCTATCTTGGGTTGTCTTCATGCAAATCCTTTTTCCTTTATAAGGATGCATTACCTATGTCATAATATCAATTATCATTTATGGATCATTCATTAATGTGTGTTCATTAATTCTTCTTCTTCTCTCCTTATGCTAATTCTCTACAATTCTCCGTGAGGTCAATTGTGTGCCTAGATCCTTATCCTATTTATGAAATTCCTTATTCCATCAAGGCTTTAGAATTTATGCATTGGGAAGTGGATAATTATCCTTCAGTGAATCTCTATTCAAATTACAAAAATATACACACAACCTTATCTCTCCATTCTTCTTTCATACCGGAACTAAATTTTCCACCCAATATGAGTATCAGAGTGGAACAATTATCTTTGCATCCAATAATTTCTTGACTTCTTTGTCTATGATTGTAAAAAAGGATGGATTAATTCTTCTTAATTTATGTCTGAAGGGTTTCACATTTGTCTTCAAAGGAACCTTATGCTTCATAATGATGGTATCATAGGTTCTTAAATCCCCATAAGACTAGGAAAAATGTCAACAAACTCCTTCAATAATTTAACATACCGGTTCCTTTGCTCAACTGAGAGAGATTTCGAAATTTTCACCATTTTGGGATACTCTTCAGTACCAATGTTACAACTTATAATATTCTCCTCTAAGTATTTCATGGTTTCCCTTAAAAGAGTATCATCTTTAGAAAAAATCCTTTCCAATGGTACCAAACCCTTGGGAATAAAATTTCCCTTCAGCTCAATAATCTTATGCTCAACAATTGTATTTTCTGAATATGGAACAGTATCATCAACTTCATTATCCTGATCCTGGTCAATCAATGAATTTTAAAACTCTCCAGTTAACTCCAAGAACCTTTTTATTTCCAAATCATCTTCAAAAACTATCCATTGTCTAATATTGTCTGGTATTGAAGGCCTATATCTGATTTCAATTGGATATTTTAACTGGGTATGTTTTGGAATTTTAAAATGTGTGGCTTCCAAAGCAAGTGAGTCAGTTGTTTGATTATGATCCCTGTGAATGAAAAAAATATTGAATGATATGGATTAAATGTCAATAATATCCCATACCTTATTTATGTACACCTTCAACAAATCCCACTTTACTTGATAATTTTCCCCCACATGTTGGAAAACTAATTCCGAGTCACCATAAATAGAAATCTACTGAATTCCTAGGTCTTTTTCCACCCTTAAACCCAGTATTAACGCCTCATACTATGTTGTGTTATTAGTAGTCACAAATTCCAACTTATACATCAAAATAATCACCTCTCCACCAGGAGAAATCAAAATGATGCCATCTCCTGCTCCTTCCTTGGATGAGCAGCGATCAAAATACATTTTCCATAACTCATATTTTTGTTCAACAATACGTTTGAGAGGTGTTTCCTTTTCTGTGTGTAACATGCCACTTGTATCCTCATCACTGAAATGTATCATACAAGACCCCAAATCGTTTTCTACAACATAAATGTGATGAGTTGTTGGGTTCTTATCATCTATGAAAATATAAGCATAGTGTAATTCCGTGTACAATCTCCTACTTTCTCTTCCAAAAAAAGAAATAGTTCCATCTGATAATCCATTTGCAATGTACCACCTACCTTCTTTTCCCAAGACCTCGAAATTAACATACCAAACTTAGGACTAATGTCAGCAACCACCAAATCCGTAATGACACTCTTCATGGGTAACTGAGTCAAATTGACCACGATATCCTTAATCACTCCTAGGCATTTAATATCTATGGAATGAAATGCATATAAATAATGGTATGGTTTTTTCATACTCAAACAAAGAACCTCGATGACTAATTTAGGAATCAAGTTACGGGAAGCTCCAGAATTCAATAAACATTTATGAATCATTTGATCATGGAAAGTGAGGGTTATATAAAAAGGTGGAGAAGAATTTGAATCATTTTTGGTCTTATCCACTAAGGCAGAAGCAATAATCATTGTAGGGTGTTCTTCTTGGAGACTCATGGTATATTAAGGTATTTGAATAGTAGGTGAGCCCAACATTTTTAAAACGGGATTCCTATAACAAGGATTCCTCATCAGTTCAGTAAATGGTATTGGAATATTGATCTTACATAATTCATTATCAAAATTAGAAGTTTGGACATTTTTATTTCCTTCTTCAATTTCTGCAGCCTTGTCTTGGTCACCATGATTTTGTCTCTTTTCCTGTGTTTGATTAGCTAACTGTTTGGGAGGAGGAGGTGTCCTGTTTTTGGGAATCTGAGTAATTTGTTTTGGACCAGATCTCAGGTTGTAATATTTCTTAGGTTCGGATTGACATATATCAGCTAAGACTTCAGGACCCAAACCACTTTCTGTGTGATAATTATTTGCATAAAAAACTCAAAATTTTGATAGTCATGTTCAGTTAAGAAACCCTCTGATAATAATTCCTCAAAGTAATTCATATCTTGATTGGAATCTTCACACTGCAAATCTTCACATTCCTCAACTTCAGCAGCTGCATTATTTTGGAGTGGAGGAGGAACTCTCTAATCTTCATTCTCCCTTTTTTAACTCTGGATGTCATTGTTCCTTGTTTCTCTAGGGATAAATCTAGGAGAAAATGTAATCCTAAAGTGGTTAAGATTTGTTTCTCCTTCCTGTCTAGGTTTATTTGGATTCTTTTCTAACTCCAAGTTATTCAGTTTTGTAGTTAATATTTTTACCAATTTATCCATCTCATATATTCTATTTTTTGTTGCTTAAGATGTAGAAGTTAATAAAATCATCTCGTTTTTACCTTTTCAGTCAAATATTTGTTGATCTGAATGTTCTTTAAGCCTGTTTGAAGCTAAAATGTTTGATTCCATTTCCAATGCATCCTCATGCATATTCAGTAAAGTTACGGACCTTATTTCTCTTAAATGTAAGGAAAAATCATGATAAAAAGAATTTGCATAGGTTAGATTAGCTAAGGTTTCAAAAGTTTTGATTTCAGGTGGGATCCTACCATACATCTTATTAAAATGTTTAGAAAATTATACTATAGTTTCATCTATTTTCCTCTTTAAAGATCCAAATGGTGTAATGTAGTAGGTATGATATTTTGTTTCTCCCCACTTCCTCATAAACACATCTTGTAGTTATTCCATAAGAGTTATTGAATTAGCTGGTAATTCTTTGAACCATATTCTTACTATTAGTTCTTCATCATATAAGCTAGCATTATGATATTAGGATCTTTCCACCGAGAGAATAACAAGCACATCAATAAAACATAAGAACATCACAAGAGACAAGAGACACAAAGATTTTTTCTCGGGGAAACCATAAAGGAGAAAACCCCGCAACTTCCTTAGAGATAGAATCAGCACCAAAATAGTAAAAGCCAAAAAAAATAAGATGCACTCCCGACAGCAGTAGTCTTCTTCTTGTCTAGTCCCAGTGTATTTCCTTCCTCACTAATGCGCCACACTTGAGTGAGTGAGTGATGTATGTTGCGAGTGATAAATAGAGAGGCTCTCACTCTCTATTTATATTATTTTGTTCACTTGAAGTGCACTCCAACATGTCGGCCTCACTTAACAATTACTTACTAGAGTCGACATCTCTAGGAGTGTCTAATAACCCTAGTGCCCCACCACTTGTGGGGACTTTACCTCATTTGACAAATAGGAGGGTAACACAATGGTGGGGACTATTTCCCCGACTTACAATGACTCACCTAGGGTCGACTTCACTAGGATAGTCTAGTAACCCAAGGGCCCCACAATTGTGGGGAATTTAACCCTTGACCAATAGGAGGGTTACCCACAATGACTTGACATGACTTTCGCATTATAGAAACTTCCCGATTGGAACATCGGGGAATGACATGAATCAAATACATCCCGGAATAAACATCAGGTTACAATACATAAGAAATATGGATGAAAACATTTCGAAGTTACAAATACATCAACGCTTACCTCCCCAACCAAACGCTGCACAAACATCCTCATCCACACATATTTAGCTTCAGTATTTTGATTATTTGGATAACTTAGAAATGCATCCCAATGCTCTTCAGCAATAGTCTCACCTTGACCATTAAGCCTAGGTAAGTATTTCTGATAATCTCCTCTAGGAAGAGAATTTAGGGGCAGATGAAGAAGTAAAGGAGAATACCTAGTAGCCACCATTATATCCATGATATCAATAGGCTATTGTGCTACCATTTTGAAACTAATTTGATTTGATGAAGACAAAGGTTGAATAACTTTTCTTGAACTTTGTTTAAAATGTATTTTAATGGGTTTAAACTAAAACAAAGGAATCTCACCAGTAGACTCAGTTTTTGCTTTTTTATAATATTGTGAATTAGTGAAAATTTGGAAAGTCTCGACTGGTCTAGAAGGGATTAACCAAGACATATTTTTTTTTCCTCTTCTAAATATGAAAAACGTGATACTAAATCAAAATGATCAAGAGTAAACAAATAAGGAGAAGAATGATTTTTTTGAATTCATCTAGGTTATTTCAAAATTTGTTCTGGATCTGAGACACCCAAATGTAAATGTGAATTAGGTTTCCCTCTTGTTCCAATGTTTCTGGTAGCCACTGTGAACCATTGCTTGGTGAAAATGCAGTCTTAAATATTTTATGACTTTGCTCACCACTCAAAATCAGATGAATAATGATATCATAGGGAATATATACTTCGGTTACATCCCCAACAACGAAGCCATAGATGTTTGTTCTAGAAATTGTTCCTAGACTACAAAGGAACAAGTTAGTACAATCTCAGAACATAATACATAAATGGAATTGGTTTTTATTTTATTTTTGTGGTTGGAAAGTTTATTAACGAGAAGAAAAATAACCAAGAAACTAATACAAACACTAAATAACGAAACAACCTGAAAGACTGAGCTATAAATGCGTAAAGAATCAATATAAACAATGAGCATCATAAGCACAAGACTGGTTCTGTCCACAATGCATGAGCATTTACATGAATAAAAACATTAAACAAGAAATGAAGTCATGAATTGAGTGATCAAATAGGCCATAAACAAAAAGAATATAGAGGATAAAAATGGATTATATGTATATATATCTTAATCTCAGTGTTCAGCACTTACATGAGAGTTAACAGTGTCAGTTTCAACATACATCCCAAAAATCTCCAGCTCTAAATCCCTCCTTGACAAAAAAAATATAACCCTCTTCATAATCACTTTCCTACTTTTATCATTTACCAACTCAATCGGTTCTATAACTATCATAACTATCTTTTAGGTCTAAAAGTCGAAATAGTCACAAAAAATAGTTATATGTTAAATACAACTAAAATACACTAACAAACTAAAATACTTGACAGCTGGCCACTAGAGGGCATTCATAAATTTTTAGTTGCTTCTTCCAACATAGCGATCCCCTCCAATGCATGAGACTGCTTCTTGCTTCACTCCTGCTCTATTTCCAAACTTCTAACTCCATTTAATAGCATTTCATTCTGCTTGCTTAACTTCTGAACTTGTTGGGTTAAGTCTTCAACTTGATTATTGATTTCTCTCTTTCTCTTTAATGCTTCTTTTGAGATAGCTATCACTTCTTGATAGTGTGCATTAATGTCTTCCAGGTCTTCTCTCAATCTTCTATTATTCATTACCATCTTGTCATTAGTTTCATTAAGAAACTCAATTTGTGACTTATTTTGCTGCAAACGTTTCCTAAGGTTATCAACTTCTGAGTCTGGGTGCACCTCTCCATGCATTATAGAATCTTGGTTTGACGACCATGGGATATCAAATTTATTAAAAATCAAATCATCTTCCTATTTATCTTTCATTGCTTCTTGTATAGAGGAAACTCTTGAAGCTATACCCTATTTAGTAATGAAAGTAGTCTACCCTTGTGAAGCTTTATTTCTTCCTTGAACTAGTTCTAATAAAAATAAATGATTCCCTTGAATATAGTATTTTTGTGAGGTCAAATCCTCTTCATTCTCCATATTTTATTCACTGGAAGAATCCTCAATGACTGTAATATTTTCTTTTCCCAATTTAGGGTTTAAAATTCTCTTCATATTTAATCTAAGTTGTTTTGTAGGTCTTGTTTTTGTCCTCCATTTCAACCCTTCCACCCACAGTAAAGATTTGTTTTGTATGTTTACACTTGGAATTTGAAAAATGTCATCCTTGAATCAACTGCAACAGAAAATTTAGTTGAGCATTCCTGTGTACACATAGAAGTCTGATTTGTTTTTGTTGAACAAATATCTTCCTTTGCATTAAACTCAAATGTCTTCTGTATATTTTCATCCTCGACAACACGATCTTGCTCATCATTTGATGCTTCTCTTCCATCTTCATCAATAGACTCTTTGAATCCTTGACATGAACTATTTTGTTGAGTGTTATTGTGCACTAAGTCTTCAACCATCTATTTTTTAAACCTATTAAGAAAACCATACTACTTATCGATAAATATTTTCTTTACTTGGTAATCATGTTCATTAGTAAAACCTTACCAGAATAAGAAGTGGTCCCAACTCCCGTTCTTCTTTTGCAAAACTGTATAGATGATTAATTTTATCAAACCATGGTGAAAAAACTACTAGCGTGTATGGTCGAGATGTCCCCTCATTCTGTTTGAAATCTTCCAGACACTTTTTAAAAGAAAGAAATGAAAATTCATTTTGACTACTGATTCAAATGCTATAAAAATCTAATGTTGTATTTAAATACTAATGCGAACCTACCCTTGCATGTAATATAACTCTGTAAAATATCAATAAAGTTCCTTCCATTATTGTTTTAACTTTTCCAAGTGAACCCCTTTTCCCCATTTTAGTATTTCATTTCCTTGTAGTAAGAAGTCACTAGGGTCAAAACTGAAAGGAATATTTTTAAAACACAATTCTCCATCTCTTGAGACACCAATAGATTCAGCTATTAAATCCTCTGTTACATCGAACTTGAGGGTATCAAATGTTACAATATCAATGATGATATTTTTGGAAAAACAATATGAAACCTCTAGATTGAAACCAATGATCTTCTCAAAGAAACTAAACCACCCTGCCATTCTAAATAACTCTACACATTCTAGAAAGTTAGTTGCCCAACTCGTATCAATCGACTCAAAACTGTTAATATTTCGACTATTCCTCATGTCTATACTGTATCTTATCTCATGTACTTCTTTAGGAAACTTCAAAAAATTTAACCTACGTCTCTACAACAATAAAACTCAAAACCAAATCAAAAAATCGTGACAATTGAAAACCATGATTTTCTAAATGATATTCTCAGAACCTCATTAATTTGTCATGATTATGGAATATGGTTATGTACATGTGTCATTATGTGTTCAACAGGTGTCTGGAAATATCCCATTATCCTCGAATGCAACGAACACGATAATCCACCACTCTTCCCAATGATTTATGATTCCTACTACACTTTATTGCATAGGTCCTCAATTTTATGCTACAACAATCTCATCATGATATCTTTACCAAAGAACTCAAAATAAGGGTTAGACTTTGGAATAAAAAAAATGTAATGTCCCCAACAATAATAAAAAAAAGAAAATATTGGGCTAGTAAATACTACCTATACAGAACATTATTTGACTTGCGGAAATATAACATACACTACATGTACCACTATCTACGCATAAGTTGTTCTTATCTTCTGTCCTTTCTACTTTTAGACATTATTTTTAATGTATTTTACTCATGATGTCATACTACTGTTTAATGCTTAGATCTTATGGTTATACATTTGTCGCGTAGGTGTCATTAGTTGATTTAAATGCTTTGTCCTTCCTATATAGTCCTACTTGTTATTTATAAAGTAATAACTTAACTTTATTTGTGGAAACAAAGTGGGCGGAGTGGTGGGACTCATTCTCCCATGACTGTATGAGAGGCTAAGGTGTTTACTTGTTTGTAGGATTACTTACTTCTTTGAAATAAGGCACCTATATTATTTCATATGCAATTCATACTTTGTGAGGAGGTCTTGTTTAAAGAGTACTGATTGTCTTAATCCTAAAGGGCCTACTTTGAGTTGTTACAGTTCCTTACTGACTCAGATTTATAACATGGTAAGTGATATTTGTTAACCCAAAAATCCCCCACATAGCTCTCAATTCCCTACACCACCCACAGACACCATCTCACAACCTTCATAGCACTCCATCAGACCTTCCATTAGACCCCCACACCTCCAAAAGAGCCCAAGGATGAAGAAAAGGGCTAAAAACCCCAAAAAAGAGCTCAAACTAGCCCCCTAAGAGCTTAAGCTCTCAAAAAGGGGATAAAACCCTAAAAGGGGTTAAAGTTAGGGCGAAAGGGGCTAAAGGCCCAAAAAAGGGGCTAAATCCCTGACCAAGGGCTTAAAACCCTAAAATCCCTTGGAAAAGCTATAAAAGGAGGGTGGGGGTCACTATCAAAACACTCCTCGTGTGCCTATCGTTATGATGCCCATGGATGCTTTGAGACCTTTTATCTCAAACCAACCACTCTCCCTCTCCTCCATCTCCATCTCATCAAGCCACTGCTTCCCAACCAAGAGAGAGGTGATCCCATGAACTAGGGCATGGTGGCCCATTTCCACCTTAGTGAGGTATAATTTCTTTTCATGGTTGTTTATTTGTTTTTCTTTCTAACCCTCATTTCTATTTGTAGGTTTTTTCATTGACATTGTTTGCAGGTCTGCCATTGTAGTAGCTTAGGTTGTTTGCAGGTTTTAAGGAGGAGAAACCCTAACCTATTTTATGCAAAGGGGTTCACAAGGGATTCATATCTCCATTTATTTATTGTTATTATCTCTTAGATCTAGTTTACATTAGCTTCCATTTGCTTATTCTTGTCTATATTAGCTTAGTTTAATTCGTTGCTCTGTTTATGTCATATTTCACTCGGTTTTTTACTATTTTCTAAGAGTTGGAACTGACCCTTGTGCCCTATAGGAACAAGGGATACATTCCTGCTCCTATAGTGAGGATAAATTCTCAATACAGCTTTAGCGACTCCGCTAGGTCGATCCCACAGGACCCCTCAGCCAAAAATTTCAAGTTTTCAATTTTTTTAAATTTTAACCTAGTTTTCAGAACTCTTATGTTAGGCCTGTCTTAAATATGCTTTATTTCCTATTTTAGTCAGTTCCGAAGCCTCTACTAGGCCAAGCCAAGTCAAACTGACCCCAGTACCAGTTAATTTTAGCGAGATCTGACCCTGCATCACCCAAAAACCCCTTTCTAGAGTAGGGCACTCTTATCGGGGGGAAATATGAGATTGCGACGCTCTTAATTGGCCAACAAGTGTGCCTAGGGCACACTTAATCCCCAGACATGCACGAATTCATCCTAGGAGCTCAGGTTGCAGCTATTTTCATATTCTATGTAACCCCCTCTATCATTTCTAGAAAAAGCTCGCGGCCCCCTCACTGGATTTGGTTAGAAATGTGCGTCCTATCACACGAAAGTTCTTTTTAAGTTTAATTGATAGTAATATTAAGTTTTAGAGAACTCTTACTGCAACCCAGCTGCCTCTATCCACCATTGCAAGTCTTTTTCAATTCTAGTTTTTATTTTCTACAAATCAGTCCATGAACAATGTGTAAATGCTAAATCAATCATTAAGGCTTAATAAAATAAACTAGTCTAACTAAAAGTAATTTAAAAATAACCATTTTGCTGCCCCCTTCCTCCTCTACCTAGTCATCACCCTCTGGGGTATTTTGGGATACGATGAAGGGTAAGCTCGTATAGATCTAGGCACTCCATGGTATTTTTCGCAAACCACTAAAACCAGGTGACCTGGAAGGTAGAGGGGGTAGAGAAGGAGGGCTTCTCACAGTGCTAAGCATCCTCCCTATTGACCAAGCTAGCATCTGGGAGGTGACTTGAGGATATACAAATGGGATTAGTCCCATTGTGTTGAGAGACCAACACCTTCTCTTGGTTGAAGAGGAATATCACTGTGAGGTAGACATCTAGTTAGGCCAGCAAACATTCAGGGTTAATCACTACACTTGTTTACAATTTCTATTTATGCTTGCATACACAACTACCATGATGAATTCATAAACCATATTGCAGCAACCAAATACCATAAAAATAAGCAAACAACTACACCATACCCAATAATTAACCCAACTTAGTTCATAACGTTGAGTAATCCTTAAAATTTACTAATTTACACTAAGTCAAAACAACTCTACAATCTTTGAGGACATAAGTCCCTGACTACTTCAATTGTGGGAAGTTCTTGGTCTTTTCCTAGAAACGCATTGTGAGGAGTACCACAGGAACCCCAAAGTGGCTGTTTGTTGAAAGGAATTGCCAAGCGAAATGGGCAACGACCCCTTCTGATTGATTAGAAGCACCTATGAGGAGCAAACCAAGCGTTGTATTCTGACAGTCTTGGTGGTCGAGTGACCACCTGCAGCCAATATGAAGCCACTGAAACTGGGGTCCAAACATCATTCCCACCAAGTTTCAGACATAAATCTAACACAATTGATCCTCCATGATCTTCCTCACTCCTGAGAGGTGAACCACCACCATTTGGAACACTCAATTGACACCGTCGAAGCCACTCTTAGTGATCCCCCACACCATCAGAGGGACACACAGCCTCTGATTCTAATTCAGACCCATATCAATATTAACCAGACCTCCATATTTCACCATCAAGCCCCTTGGCTAGTGCAAATCCGGATCCATTTTTCGACCTAACCTTAGCAAGTTGACCCATGTCCACATCACAACCTGTCACCCACAACTTGGCAAGTGGCCCATGCATAGTCATGCAAACTGTCATTAGTGAGTTTCTGCCACCCATAGTGATCAACCAAGATAGCCCAGTGGTAACACATGGGGGTAATGGCCCCTCCACACATACTACCCCTCCTTCCACACAAGGGGGCAGTGCACCATCCACCTACATTTCCCCTAATCTTATACATGGGGACAATTCCATCGCCACCCATACCACTCCCCACACAGCACTTGGGGGCATTGGCCCATCTACAATGGTGCCACCACAAGAACCCCCAGCCATGCAGATGCATTATGCACCTGCAAACCGCACCCCCATCATAGCGCCATCTCACATCAACTTAGGGTCAAATATGCCCTTCCTGTCTCATCTCAACTTGCCTGACTTGGCTAGATTAACAAACGACCCCATCTACCACCAAGCTTTTTGGCCACCTATGCCAACTAAGCTGCCATCAAACATCCCCAAGTTTGAAGGCAAAGCCAGGGAATGTCCCCAAAACCACATAATGACATTCCAAAGAAATTTTGGGGTCTAAAATGGGCCTCCTAAGGAAAATAATAAAATAATAGTTAAAATAATAAAATAATATTGATTAATTTTGGAGGAAGGAAGAAAAAAACTACTTTTTGTGATCGTATTTTTGACATATCTCCCTGTGTTTTTACTCAAATTTCAATTGGGAGAGCTCGTTGGATGCGGAATTTGATTCCACATCGAACGAGCTCTCCCGATCGAAATCCGAGTAAAAACACAATGATATATGTCAAAAATATGAACAAAAAAAGTAGTTCTTTTTAATGACAAATATGTCAATTCAACCATTATGGTTGACTTATTTTATTGATATTCTATTGGTTCTTGAATTCCAACTCACAAAAACTTATTTTGGCACGTTTTCTTATAAGGCCCATTTTAGACCCCAAATTTCCTCTAATAGGCTAACAGCATTGTAGACGACTCCATCAGGCTGAGGCTGTTCCAGCGCACCCTTACAGGTGCCACGACCAAATGGTACATCAAGATACCACAAGCCAAGTACCTCAACTTCAATTCCCTAGCCTTCATGTTCCTACAGTATTTCCAACTCCCTATCAGATATGACGAAGGGGTGGAGATCCTGCTATCCTGCGATCAAAGCACCGCCAATCACATAATTGACCATATCCATGAGTGGTGGTGACATCATAGCTTATGCAAAATCCAACTAGACAACACGATCTTCTTGGATTGGTTCCTTAAGACTTTTCTCTCACCCATCGCAAAGGATGTCACATCTAAACGTCCCCAATCTGAAGAAGAGGCCATACTAAAGGCTCAACAGTTTGATTTGATCTACTCTTAGTCTGGATACCTGTACACTGTCATTCTAGATGCTCCCCGTCCAAGTACCTCCTACTGCGACGCACCGGGGGCATCCCACGCTGGGCATGAAGTCATAGGGTTAGTCTCCCAATAGCCACAGCCTCAATCGACATCACCTGCCATCACACCAAAACCAAGCAATACTACTAATGTTACTTACCAAAACCTAGCTCCAGACTATGCTATAATGATTTCCCAGTCCAGAGCGACGACTTCTTATGCAAAACCTATGCCACCGCAGCAGGATCAAGCCATGGCTTGGCCAACATAGTAGTATATGGGGAAAATGCCCACATTCATGGCACCACCACCACGACAAATCTACTATGCACCACCAGTCCAAGAATTTCAATCCCCTGCCCTTGCTCCACCCGCTCCATTGGGATAAGTGTTTGCACAACAAAACTGTCCCAACCATCCTGCATCCAACAGTCAACAAGGGAAAGCTAGAAACAACCTGCCTGGCAACCAGGGAAATAACCAACCGTAGGGAGGCAGTCAACAATTGAATCCTCCCAACAATGCCACAACAAACCAACCAGCCCGAAACGCCCCGTGACCAAATGATCCAAGATGCAATGCCATAGTGCACACAAATAAACCATGCACACTCTGTGAGTTCTATTGACACTATACATTCGAGTGTCGCTTCAAGGGTCGTGCGAAGTAGGGCATTTGAAATGAGGCCCAATAGGTTGCCAACCCTACAAACCAAGCAAAAACCAACCCGGCACCTCAAGGACCTCCCTCCATGGTGCTTCAAAACCCACTGCTAGTCTAAGGATTGGTGGCAACTGCTCCCCCTCCCCAACCCAATCCCAATGCGCTGGGGGCACCTCCCACAACCGAAACAGGTATTCACCACCTGCTAGCCATGACGACTGAAGAGGTGAACTTACAAACTCGACAAAATCAATGTGGTACCACCACCAAACCTGCTGACCCATCACCAGCATCCACATCCAAGTCAGTCAACTTGCCTCTTCAGTTACCCCTGTTCTCATGCCCCCCCATACGTAGAGTTTCTAATAATTCCATAGCTATAGCTGCAATTAGCTATAGCATTGTGGATGATTTGGCACAAACTCCAACCACGATGTCTGCTCTTGAGGTACTTAAAACGTGCCCAACACAATGGAAGGCCTTACTAGCTGCTCTAGGGGTAGTAGACCCTTCCGACTCCGAGTTAATCACATTTTACATGGAGAATAGAGAGCTGCACATGCCCTCCACTATCTCCTTCCAAATCTCGATGTCCATCCATAACTTGGTTGTGCACTGATGCATAGTGGATGAGGGGGCATCCATGTGCATCATGTCTACCTAAGTTTTGGCAGAAGCTTGGATCACTAATTCTACAACCATCCTCCATGACTTTATGGGCTCATGATGGACATCCCACTAAATCCCAAGGAATTCTCCCCCATGTCCCCATCACATTAGTCGGGAAGACAGTCTTGATTGACATCGAAGTTGTCAATGCTCAAATGGATTACAACCTCCTCCTCGGAAGGAGGTGCATGTACGCCATGTGAGCCGTCGCATCAACTATCTTCCATCTCATGATGTTCCCTGACGAAGAGACTATTTTGACGGTTGACCAGCTCACCTACCATGATCTGCAAGGGTTAACAGCGCCTGCCAACATTATCCATACCATTACCACCATTGAGCCACAAGGGGTGACCACACACGCTAACGTCATCCCTACAACCAACACTGTGGTTGAAAACACACCAGCCTCCCCACCATTGAATGTGGGCCATGGGTTGTTTATTGATCCCACCATGACAGCTCCTTTCCTGTTGGTGTCACCACCACTGACACAAAAGAAAACCGCGAAATTGTCCATGGTCTCACCAAGCACCGCTGCACCCAAACAACAATTCCAGCCGTAGCCCCAACCAATACCATAACATCATCCATAGCTGCAATTCCAACAGTAGCCGCAACATCACCCGTGGCAGCAGCATTAGACGTAGCCACAACCACAACCTCACCCCCACATGCAACCAGATGGGACTTATGTGGGATCGTCTCTAGTCCATACAATTCCATTCCTCTTTCCCCCACTTGGTTTCATGAGCAAGTTGATTATGGCCACCTTAAGCCTACCCAACTTTACGTTGGGGGTCTCGATGTCGTATGTTGATCCACCAACTCAACCAGCAATGCCCCAAGTTGTGTTAACTCCAGTGCAACCTATTGCAGTTGAGTCTCACCCCCCACCCGGTTCGCATAAGCCAACCGTTGCACCTGCACCTGCACCATCCCAAACCAAAAGGGCTAGGGGAAAGAACACCAAAGCCACTGCAGAACCACTACAAGTCCCACCTTGTGCCATCTATGAACAACGGGGCCATCCAACTCAGAATTGCCCTGAAATCCCAGTGATCAGTGTGCATCTAGATTGCATGGATACGAACAAAAATATCCTCATGGTTGAACTCCCAACCGTGCCAGTAGTTAAGAACAATCCATTGACAACAAACCATGCTTGCACCCTTTGTGTCTTGTATGGACATTACTCCCACCATTAGCAAGACCTACCCAAATTTCGAATGGATGTCACTGACCTTCGTCACCATTCCCTTGACTCTGAAATCACCTTGATTGAAGAAGTTCACCCACCACCTCCTTCTTCAGACACCATTTCCATTTACATGATGTCCAGTTCAACTGACCCGCTTGTCTCCACCATCACTGACAGTCCATCAGACCTATCTCTTTTGTTGTTTCCGTAGCCATAACTGCAACCTCAGTTGCGACCTCAACCTCAATTACCAAGGAAACAATGGGGTTCATTCCTGATCAACATGATCCTTTTTCTTTTTCTTTTTCTTTTCCTTTTCATTTTCCTACCATCCAGGATCAAGAGTAAGTCTACCTTGGAAACCCTCCATCTACAGGATTTCACACTAGGATATCCTATGTGGTACCTTGAACCACCTACCATACCTCTGAGGCACCAAGATGTGTTGACTCGTGCCCATCCAATTAAGATGATGCGGCACCTACCTCAAGATCCATCAAAGACTCCTCCCATCCCCATGCCTGCCCCTCTTCCTCCAATAGAGACTGGGGGAAATCAAACCAAAGTTACAACCAATACCATTTTCATGATATCTAGCACCAATTTCCCTTTTGCCTCGTCGACTGTGGAAGATCCACCTGATCTATCCCGACACCACTTACATGATGACGGAGAGATCTGTAAGATTGCCTCCAGTCTTACCCCATTCCCTTTAAACTATAGTGTGGAATCGGTTCTTCCCATAAAAGACCAAATTTCATCGTCCCGCCTTGCCAATGACCTTCGTCTTGGCAAGGGGGCATACCTCTTCGCTGACTCAGACTGTCGACTCTTAAAGAAGCTGTGCAACGGGCTCCACCTCAAGAGAGTCTACACCCGATATAACCACTATGACTCTCTTATAGCATATTTTTTTCCCTTTCTTATTTTTCAACATTTTTCAGCAAAAATTAAAGGCAACACCATCAGCTGCTAGTCAAAAGTCACCCGAAACCTATTCGAGACACCTCTCACACCTCTAGGATCAAACTTCCACTTCCTTATGAGACCATTGTCTCATGTTTAATTAGTCAAATTTGGTACCATCTCCCACAAGTCACCTCAATTCACGATCCATGACATGACGATGCGAGTGTCTACAGACCGATACTCGTATTACATTTCCCAACCGTTACTCATACAAGTTGTCGGGTCGCCTCCCATTAAGGATTGTACTATACTTTTATTTTTGTATTTATAATTCTCTTTTCCACTCCACCTTATGCGGACATCTGTACCATCATCTACAAAACCCTTTGTTTTTCTTCCATATATTTTAAATTGAAGTGTCCTCGGGCCGCCACCCATTAAGGACTATAAATTTAGCTTTTATTTGGTATTTTTAACACATAGATTGTCTTTTCTTTTTACCGCACCTTACACGGACCTCTGGACTACTATTCACAAAACAATTTCTTTTCTTGCATGTATTTGGCATATAAGTGACCCTGTACATGCACTCACATCACATGTAGTCAAGTTCATCTACCGCAACACACACACACGCTCTCCTGACCTCTATCCGAGAGCCACCTCGGTTTGTGTGCCTTTTCCACACTATCTCGCAGGCCTCTACCGCAATCTATCCCACGTAGGTATTTGTACATTTAAGAGCGTTCTACTCCATCCATACTACACAGATAACCTTTGGACCTCTGTCCATCGTCCCGACATGGGGCACCACCCGTGCCACCGCAGTCGGTTGACCACATTGGAGTTTCGTTTAAGCTCTTTTTTGACTCCTTAAAACAATGAAAAGATTGTCAAGCACAGCTACTTCCTTTCCCTCTTGCTAAAGTATAGGAAAGGGAATCTACATCGTCTCATTTACCTCCTTTTACAGACCATGTATACCACCTCATGAAAAGTACCTCCCTGGCACACTCAAGCCAAGACCATTCCCCTTTGCATAATTTTGCGCTTTCTCAAGAAGAGGGGCCACACTTTATGAAAAATCCCACCACTAGTTTTCGTTAAGCTCTTTTCCAACTGTCTAAACAAGAAAAGATTGTCGAGCAAACTTGGTTTTGTTCATGCTCGTAAAAGTATTTGAATGGTCGTCCAGTCAGTATAGGTTTGACCTTTTCTGGCCTGATTGGACTACCAATGGTAAAGAAGTCTCTCATCCCCTCTACGATGAGCAAGCTCTCCTATGTATACTTTTATCCTTTTTCGGGCACAGGAGACTACCAACGAAAAAGGGCCCCCACTGGAGTCTTCTTCTTGCTTTCAGACTCTATAAAATTGAAAGCACCATCCAACACTTACCTTCTCATGCTTGCCAAAAATCCATGAGATCGTACCACAATGGAGCTGATTACAAGTCTCAATATCCTTCAGTATTGCCTTGAAATCATTGCATTTAAGTTGTTCTACATGGTCCCAGTTTCCATCTTACATCTGTCCTAGATCTAGGTGAGTAGATTTATCTTCTTCCCAAGAAGAAGATTCCTCTAGACATCAACATTTAGTTTGGAGCAGTAGTAACACCAGCAGTTCAACATTTTTGGTATTGCTTTTGATGTCCTTACTTGAGGGAGGATTTTCCCCTTGAGGTTTTTCCTCTTTCCTCATTTATTTGGACAACCTAAATTGTAAAAGGGTGACCATAGCTTTATTGTTGGGCCCTATATGCATATATATTTCTGATTAGTTCAGGAATATCATCATAAAAGTTAGGCTTAAAGGGGGGTGTTGGAATATAATAAACCCACTCATAAAATAATGAATCATTATTTGATTAATTTCCTACCCACTAGCTTAGATAGTTGGCATCCACATGCACCTTAGATTCAACACTCGCCATCTATATCCTAGGAATGATTTATTTCTGATTCTAGGTTTATCTTGACCACTTTATGGCCATCCAAAATTTGTAACTGCACTTTACAGCAAAATCTTCTTTATTTTGTTTTTTTTTCTGCTTTATCCTTCTTTTCTATGGATAAGGTAAAGCTAGTCAACTAGGAAACTGACAACTTTTGTTGCCAACCAATCCTCCATTAATTTCTCTCCATATTCTAGGATTAGAGAGTCTTTCCTTCACTCATCATCACTCACACATTCCATTGCTAATTCGTGAGGTGCTTGGTAGAGTGGGAAAGTGCTTTAGTCAACTATGGGGTTTATCATAATTAGTAAGCCTACTTTATGAGCTATCTTGGGTTGTCTTCATGCAAATCCTTTTTCCTTTATAAGGATGCATTACCTATGTCATAATATCAATTATCATTTATGGATCATTCATTAATGTGTGTTCATTAATTCTTCTTCTTCTCTCCTTATGCTAATTCTCTACAATTCTCCGTGAGGTCAATTGTGTGCCTAGATCCTTATCCTGTTTATGAAATTCCTTATGCCATCAAGGCTTTAGAATTTATGCATTGGGAAGTGGATAATTATCCTTCAGTGAATATCTATTCAAATTACAAAAATATACACACAACCTTATCTCTCCATTCTTCTTTCATACCGAAACTAAATTTTCCACCCAATATGAGTATCAGAGTGGAACAATTATCTTTGCATCCAATAATTTCTTGACTTCTTTGTCTATGATTGTAAAAAAGGCCTGATTAATTCTTCTTAATTTCTGTCTAAAGGGTTTCACATTTGTCTTCAAAGGAACCTTATGCTACATAATGCTGGTATCATAGGTTCTTAAATCCCCATAAGACTAGGAAAAATGTCAACAAACTCCTTCAATAATTTAACATACCGGTTCCTTTGCTCAACTGAGAGAGATTTCGAAATTTTCACCATTTTGGGATACTCTCAGTACCAATGTTACAACTTATAATATTATCCTCTAAGTATTTCATGGTTTCCCTTAAAAGAGTATCATCTTTAGAAAAAATCCTTTCCAATGGTACCAAACCCTTGGGAATAAAATTTCCCTTCAGCTCAATAATCTTATGCTCAACAATTGTATTTTCTGAATATGGAACAGTATCATCAACTTCATTATCCTGATCCTGGTCAATCAATGAATTTTAAAACTCTCCAGTTAACTCCAGGAACCTTTTTATTTCCAAATCATCTTCAAAAACTATCCATTGTCTGATATTGTCTGGTATTGAAGGCCTATATCTGATTTCAATTGGATATTTTAACTGGGTATGTTTTGGAATTTTAAAATGTGTGGCTTCCAAAGCAAGTGAGTCAGTTGTTTGATTATGATCCCTGTGAATGAAAAAATTATTGAATGATATGGATTAAATGTCAATCATACCCCATACCTTATTTATGTACACCTTCAACAAATCCCACTTTACTTGATATTTTTCCCCCACATGTTGGAAAACTAATTCCGAGTGACCATAAATAGAAATCTACTGAATTCCTAGCTCTTTTTCCACCCTTAAACCCAGTATTAACGCCTCATACTATGTTGTGTTATTAGTAGTCACAAATTCCAACTTATACATCAAAATAATCACCTCTCCACCAAGATAAATCAAAATGATGCCATGTCCTGCTCCTTCTTTGGATGAGCAGCAATCAAAATACATTTTCCATAACTCATATTTTTGTTCAACAATACGTTTGAGTGGTGTTTCCTTTTCTGTGTGTAACATGCCACTTGTATCCTCATCACTGAAATGTAGCATACAAGACCCCAAATCTTTTTCTACAACATAAATGTGATGAGTTGTTGGGTTCTTATCATCTATGAAAATATAAGCATAGTGTAATTCCGTGTACAATCTCCTACTTTCTCTTCCAAAAAAAGAAATAGTTCCATCTGATAATCCATTTGCAATGTACCACCTACCTTCTTTTCCCAAGACCTCGAAATTAACATACCAAACTTAGGACTAATGTCAGCAACCACCAAATCCGTAATGACACTCTTCATGGATAACTGATTCAAATTGACCACGATATCCTTAATCACTCCTAGGCATTTAATATCTATGGAATGAAATGCATATAAATAATGGTATGGTTTTGTCATACTCAAACAAAGAACCTCGATGACTAATTTAGGAATCAAGTTACGGGAAGCTCCAGAATTCAATAAACATTTATGAATCATTTGATCATGGAAAGTGAGGGTTATATAAAAAGGTGGAGAAGAATTTGAATCATTTTTGGTCTTATCCACTAAGGCAGAAGCAATAATCATTGTAGGGTGTTCTTCTTGGAGACTCATGGTATATTAAGGTATTTGAATAGTAGGTGAGCCCAAAATTTTTAAAACGGGATTCCTATAACAAGGATTCCTCATCAGTTCAGTAAATGGTATTGGAATATTGATCTTACATAATTCATTATCAAAATTAGAAGTTTGGACATTTTTATTTCCTTCTTCAATTTCTGCAGCCTTGTCTTGGTCACCATGATTTTGTCTCTTTTCCTGTGTTTGATTAGCTAACTGTTTGGGAGGAGGAGGTGTCCTCTTTTTGGGAATCTGAGTAATTTGTTTTGCACCAGATCTCAGGTTGTAATATTTCTTAGGTTCGGATTGACATATATCAGCTAAGACTTCAGGACCCAAATCACTTTCTGTTTGATAATTATTTGCATAAAAAACTCAAAATTTTGATAGTCATGTTCAGTTAAGAAACCCTCTGATAATAATTCCTCAAAGTAATTCATATCTTGATTTGAATCTTCACACTGCAAATCTTCACATTCCTCAACTTCAGCAGCTGCATTATTTTGGAGTGGAGGAGGAACTCTCTAATCTTCATTCTCCCTTCTTTAACTCTGGATGTCATTGTTCCTTGTTTCTCTAGAGATAAATCTAGGAGAAAATGTAAGCCTAAAGTGGTTAAGATTTGTTTCTCCTTCCTGTCTAGGTTTATTTGGATTCTTTTCTAACTCCAAGTTATTCAGTTTTGTAGTTAATATTTTTACCAATTTATCCATCTCATATATTCTATTTTTTGTTGCTTAAGATGTAGAAGTTGATGGAATCATCTCGTTTTTACCTTTTTAGTCAAATATTTGTTGATTGGAATGTTCTTTAAGCCTGTTTGAAGCTAAAATGTTTCATTCCATTTCCAATGCATCCTCATGCATATTCAGTAAAGTTACGGACCTTATTTCTCTTAAATGCAAGGAAAAATCATGATAAAATGAATTTGCATAGGTTAGATTAGCTAAGGTTTCAAAAGTTTTGATTTCAGGTGGGATCCTACCATACATCTTATTAAAATGTTTAGAAAATTCTACTATAGTTTCATCTATTTTCCTCTTTAAAGATCCAAATGTTGTAATGTAGTAGGTATGATCTTTTGTTTCTCCCCACTTCCTCATAAACACATCTTGTAGTTATTCCATAAGAGTTATTGAATTAGCTGGTAATTCTTTGAACCATATTCTTACTATTAGTTTTTCATCATATAAGCTAGCATTATGATATTAGGATCTTTCCACTGAGAGAATAACAAGCACATCAATAAAACACAAGAACATCACAAGAGACAAGAGACACAAAGAGTTTTTCTCGGGGAAACCATAAAGGAGAAAACCCCGCAACTTCCTTAGAGATAGAATCAGCACCAAAACAGTAAAAGCCCAAAACAATAAGATGCACTCCCGACAACAGTAGTCTTCTTCTTGTCTAGTCCCAGTGTATTTCCTTCCTCACTAATGCGCCACACTTGAGTGAGTGAGTGATGTATGTTGCGAGTGATAAATAGAGAGGCTCTCACTCTCTATTTATATTATTTTGTTCACTTGAAGTGCACTCCAACATGTCGGCCTCACTTAACAATTACTTACTAGAGTCGACATATCTAGGAGTGTCTAATAACCCTAGTGCCCCACCACTTGTGGGGACTTTACCTCATTTGACAAATAGGAGGGTAACACAATGGTGGGGACTATTTCCCTGACTTACAATGACTCACCTAGGGTCGACTTCACTAGGATAGTCTAGTAACCCAAGGGCCCCACAATTGTGGGGAATTTAACCCTTGACCAATAGGAGGGTTACCCACAATGACTTGACATGACTTTCGCATTATAGAAACTTCCCGATTGGAACATCGGGGAATGACATGAATCAAATACATCCCGGAATAAACATCGGGTTACAATACATAAGAAATATGGATGAAAACATTTCGAAGTTACAAATACATCAACGCTTACCTCCCCAACCAAACGCTACACAAACATCCTCATCCACACATATTTAGCTTCAATATTTTGATTATTTGGATAACTTAGAAATGCATCCCAATGCTCTTCAGCAATAGTCTCACCTTGACCATTAAGCCTAGGTAAGTATTTCTGATAATCTCCTCTAGGGAGAGAATTTAGGGGCAGATGAAGAAGTAAAGGAGAATACCTAGTAGCCACCATTATATCCATGATATCAATAGGCTATTGTGCTACCATTTTGAAACTAATTTGATTTGATGAAGACAAAGGTTGAATAACTTTTCTTGAACTTTGTTTAAAATGTATTTTAATGGGTTTAAACTAAAACAAAGGAATCTCACCAGTAGACTCAGTTTTTGCTTTTTTATAATATTGTGAATTAGTGAAAATTTGGAAAGTCTCGACTGGTCTAGAAGGGACTAACCAAGACATATTTTTTTTTCCTCTTCTAAATATGAAAAACGTGATACTAAATCAAAATTATCAAGAGTAAACAAATAAGGAGAAGAATGATTTTTTTGAATTCATCTAGGTTATTTCAAAATTTGTTCTGGATCTGAGACACCCAAATGTAAATATGAATTAGGTTTCCCTCTTGTTCCAATGTTTTTGGTAGCCACTATGAACCATTGCTTGGTGAAAATGCAGTCTTAAATATTTTATGACTTTGCTCACCACTTAAAATCAGATGAATAATGATATCATAGGGAAGATATACTTCGGTTACATCCCCAACAACGACGCCATAGATGTTTGTTCTAGAAATTGTTCCTAGACTACAAAGGAACAAGTTAGTACAATCTCAGAACATAATACATAAATGGAATTGGTTTTTATTTTATTTTTGTGGTTGGAAAGTTTATCAATGAGAATAAAAATAACCAAGAAACTAATACAAACACTAAATAACGAAACAACCTGAAAGACTGAGATATAAATGCGTAAAGAATCAATATAAACAATGAGCATCATAAGCACAAGACTGGTTCTGTCCACAATGCATGAGCATTTACATGAATAAAAACATTAAACAAGAAATGAAGTCATGAATTGAGTGATCAAATAGACCATAAACAAAAAGAATATAGAGGATAAAAATGGGTTATATGTATATATATCTTAATCTCAGTGTTCAGCACTTACATGAGAGTTAACAGTGTCAGTTTCAACATACATCCCAAAAATCTCCAGCTCTAAATCCCTTCTTGACAAAAAAAATAGAACCCTCTTCATAATCACTTTCCTACTTTTATCATTTACCAACTCAATCGCTTCTATAACTATCATAACTATCTTTTAGGTCTAAAAGTCGAAATAGTCACAAAAAATAGTTATATGTTAAATACAACAAAAATACACTAACAAACTAAAATACTTGACAGCTGGCCACTAGAGGGCATTCATAAATTTTTAGTTGCTTCTTCCAACATAGCGATCCCCTCCAATGCATGAGACTGCTTCTTGCTTCACTCCTGCTCTATTTCCAAACTTCTAACTCCATTTAATAGCATTTCATTCTGCTTGCTTAACTTCTGAACTTGTTGGGTTAAGTCTTCAGCTTGATTATTGATTTCTCTCTTTCTCTTTGATGCTTCTTTTGAGATAGCTATCACTTCTTGATAGTGTGCATTAATGTCTTCCAGGTCTTCTCTCAATCTTCTATTATTCATTACCATCTTGTCATTAGTTTCATTAAGAAACTCAATTTGTGATTTATTTTGCTGCAAACTTTTCCTAAGGTTATCAACTTCTGAGTCTGGGTGCACCTCTCCATGCATTATAGAATCTTGGTTTGACGACCATGGGATATCAAATTTATTAAAAATCAAATCATCTTCCTATTTATCTTTCATTGCTTCTTGTATAGAGGAAACTCTTGAAGCTATACCCTATTTAGTAATGAAAGTAGTCTATCCTTGTGAAGCTTTATTTCCTCCTTGAACTGGTTCTAATAAAAATAAATGATTTCCATGAATATAGTATTTTTGAGAGGTCAAATCCTCTTCATTCTCCATATTTTATTCACTGGAAGAATCCTCAATGACTGTAATATTTTCTTTTCCCAATTTATGGTTTAAAATTCTCTTCATATTTAATCTAAGTTTTTTTGTTGGTCTTGTTTTTGTCCTCCATTTCAACCCTTCCACCCGCAGTAAAGATTTGTTTTGTATCTTTACACTTGGAATTTGAAAAATGTCATCCTTGAATCAACTGCAACAGAAAATTTAGTTGAGCATTCCTGTGTACACATAGAAGTCTGATTTTGTTTTGTTGAACAAATATCTTCCTTTGCATTCAACTCAAATGTCTTCTGTATATTTTCATCCTCGACAACACGATCTTGCTCATCATTTGATGCTTCTCTTCCATCTTCATCAATAGACTCTTTGAATCCTTGACATGAACTATTTTGTTGAGTGTTATTGTGCACTAAGTCTTCAACCATCTATTTTTTAAACCTATTAAGAAAACCATACTACTTATCGATAAATATTTTCTTTACTTGGTAATCATGTTCATTAGTAAAACCTTACCAGAATAAGAAGTGGTCCCAGCTCCCGTTCTTCTTTTGCAAAACTGTATAGATGATTAATTTTATCAAACCATGGTGAAAAAACTACTAGCGTGTATGGTCGAGATGTCCCCTCATTCTGTTTGAAATCTTCCAGAGACTTTTTAAAAGAAAGAAATGAAAATTCATTTTGACTACTGATTCAAATGCTATAAAAATCTAATGTTGTATTTAAATACTAATGCGAACCTACCCTTGCATGTAATATAACTCTGTAAAATATCAATAAAGTTCCTTCCATTATTGTTTTAACTTTTCCAAGTGAACCCCTTTTCCCCATTTTAGTATTTCATTTCCTTGTAGTAAGAAGTCACTAGGGTCAAAACTGAAAGGAATCTTTTTAAAACACAATTCTCCATCTCTTGAGACACCAATAGATTCAGCTATTAAATCCTCTGTTACGTCGAACTTGAGGGTATCAAATGTTACAACATCAATGATGATATTTTTGGAAAAACAATATGAAACCTCTAGATTGAAACCAATGATCTTCTCAAAGAAACTAAACCACCCTGCCATTCTAAATAACTCTACACATTCTAGAAAGTTAGTTTCCCAACTCGTATCAATCGACTCAAAACTGTTAATATTTCGACTATTCCTCATGTCTATACTGTATCTTATCTCATGTACTTCTTTAGGAAACTTCAAAAAATTTAACCTACGTCTCTGCAACAATAAAACTCAAAACCAAATCAAAAAATCGTGACAATTGAAAACCATGATTTTCTAAATGATATTCTCAGAACCTCATTAATTTGTCATGATTATGAAATATGGTTATGTACATGTGTCATTATGTGTTCAACAGGTGTCTGGAAATATCCCATTATCCTCGAATGCAACGAACACGATAATCCACCACTCTTCCCAATGATTTATGATTCCTACTACACTTTATTGCATAGGTCCTCAATTTTATGCTACAACAATCTCATCATGATATCTTTACCAAAGAACTCAAAATAAGGGTTAGACTTTGGAATAAAAAAAACGTAATGTCCCCAACAATAAAAAAGAAAAAGAAAATATTGGGCTAGTAAATACTACCTATACGGAACATTATTTGACTTGCGGAAATATAACATACACTACATGTACCACTATCTACGCATAAGTTGTTCTTATCTTCTGTCCTTTCTACTTTTAGACATTATTTTTAATGTATTTTACTCATGATGTCATACTACTGTTTAATGCTTAGATCTTATGGTTATACATTTGTCGCGTAGGTGTCATTAGTTGATTTAAATGCTTTGTCCTTCCTATATAGTCCTACTTGTTATTTATAAAGTAATAACTTAACTTTATTTGTGGAAACAAAGTGGGCGGAGTGGTGGGACTCATTCTCCCATGACTGTATGAGAGGCTAAGGTGTTTACTTGTTTGTAGGATTACTTACTTCTTTGAAATAAGGCACATATATTATTTCATATGCAATTCATACTTTGTGAGGAGGTCTTGTTTAAAGAGTACTGATTGTCTTAATCCTAAAGGGCCTACTTTGAGTTGTTACAGTTCCTTACTGACTCATATTTATAACATGGTAAGTGATATTTGTTAACCCAAAAATCCCCCACATAGCTCTCAATTCCCTACACCACCCACATACACCATCTCACAACCTTCATAGCACTCCATCAGACCTTCCATCAGACCCCCACACCTCCAAAAAAGCCCAAGGATGAAGAAAAGGGCTAAAAACCCCAAAAAAGAGCTCAAAATAGCCCCCTAAGAGCTTAAGCTCTCAAAAAGGGGATAAAACCCTAAAAGGGGCTAAATCCCTGACCAAGGGCTTAAAACCCTAAAATCCCTTGGAAAAGCTATAAAAGGAGGGTGGGGGTCACTATCAAAACATTCCTCGTGTGCCTATCGTTATGCTACCCATGGATGCTTTGAGACCTTTTATCTCAAACCAACCACTCTCCCTCTCCTCCATCTCCATCTCATCAAGCCACTGCTTCCCAACCAAGAGAGAGGTGATCCCACGAAATAGGGCATGGTGGCCCATTTCCACCTTAGTGAGGTATAATTTCTTTTCATGGTTGTTTATTTGTTTTTCTTTCTAACCCTCATTTATATTTGTAGGTTTTTCATTGACATTGTTTGGAGGTCTGCCATTGTAGTAGCTTAGGTTGTTTGCAGGTTTTAAGGAGGAGAAACCCTAACCTATTTTATGCAAAGCGGTTCACAAGGGCTTCATATCTCCATTTATTTATTGTTATTATCTCTTAGATCTAGTTTACATTAGCTTCCATTTGCTTATTCTTGTCTATATTAGCTTAGTTTAATTCGTTGCTCTATTTATGTCATATTTCACTCGGTTTTTTACTATTTTCTAAGAGTTGGAACTGACCCTTGTGCCCTATAGGCACAAGGGAGACATTCCTGCTCCTATAGTGAGGATAAATTCTCACTACAGCTCTAGCAACTCCGCTAGGTCGATCCCACAGGACCCCTCAGCCAAAAATTTCAAGTTTTCAATTTTTTTAAATTTTAGCCTAGTTTTCAGAACTCTTATGTTAGGCCTGTCTTAAATATGCTTTATTTCCTGTTTTAGTCAGTGCCGAAGCCTCTACTAGGCCAAGCCAATTCAAACTGACCCCAGTACTAGTTACTTTTTGCGAGATCTAACCCTGCATCACCCAAAAACCCCTTTCTAGAGTAGGGCGCTCTTATCGGGGGGAAATATGAGATTGTGACGCTCTTAATTGGCCAACAAGTGTGCCTAGGGCACAATTAATCCCCAGACAGGCACGAATTCATCCTAGGAGCTCAGGTTGCAGCTATTTTCACATTCTATGTAACCCCCTCTATCATTTCTAGAAAAAGCTCGCGGCCCCCTCACTGGATTTGGTTAGAAATGTGCGTCCTGTCACACGAAAGTTATTTTTAAGTTTAATTGATAGTAATATTAAGTTTTAGAGAAATCTTACTGCAACCCAGCTGCCTCTATCCACCATTGCAAGTCTTTTTCAATTCTAGTTTTTATTTTCTACAAATCAGTCCATGAACAATGTGTAAATGCTAAATCAATCATTAAGGCTTAATAAAATAAACTAGTCTAACTAAAAGTAATTTAAAAATAACCATCTTGCTGCCCCCTTCCTCCTCTACCTATTCATCACCCTCTGGGGTATTTTGGGATACGATGAAGGGTAAGCTCGTATAGATCTAGGCACTCCATGGTATTTTTCCCAAAGCACTAAAACCGGGTGACCTGGAAGGTAGAGGGGGTAGAGAAGGAGGGCTTCTCACAGTGGTAAGCGTCCTCCCTGTTGACCAACCTAGCATCTGGGAGGTGACCTGAGGATATACAAATGGGATTAGTCCCATTGTGTTGAGAGACCAACACCTTCTCTTGGTTGAAGAGGAATATCACTGTGAGGTAGACATCTAGTTAGGCCAGCAAACATTCAGGGTTAATCACTATACTTGTTTACAATTTCTATTTATGCTTGCATACACAACTACCATGATGAATTCATAAACCATATTGCAGCAACCGAATACCATAAAAAGAAGCAAACAACTACACCATACCCAATAATTAACCCAACTCAGTTCATAACGTTGAGTAATCCTTAAAATTTACTAATTTACACTAAGTCAAAACAACTCTACAATCTTTGAGGACATAAGTCCCTGACTACTTCAATTGTGGGAAGTTCTTGGTCTTTTCCTAGAAACGCATTGTGAGGAGTACCATAGGAACCCCAAAGTGGCTGTTTGTTGAAAGGAATTGCCAAGCGAAATGGGCAACGACCCCTTCTGATTGATTAGAAGCACCTATGAGGAGAAAACCAAGCGTTGTATTCTGACAGTCTTGGTGGCCGAGTGACCACCTGCAGCCAATATGAAGCCACTGAAACTGGGGTCCAAACATCATTCCCACCAAGTTTCAGACATAAATCTAACACAATTGATCCTCCATGATCTTCCTCACTCCTGGGAGGTGAACCACCACCATTTGGAACACTCAATTGACACCGTCGAAGCCACTCTAAGCGATCCCCCACAACATCAAAGGGCCACACAGCCTCTGATTCTAATTCAGACCCATATCAATATTAACCAGACCTCCATATTTCACCATCAAGCCCCTTGGCTAGTGCAAATCTGGATCCATTTTTCGACCTAACCTTAGCAAGTTGACCCATGTCCACATCACAACCTGTCACCCACAACTTGGCAAGTGGCCCAAGCATAGTCATGCAAACTGTCGTTAGTGAGTTTCCGCCACCCATAGTGATCAACCAAGATTGCCCAGTGGTAACACATGGGGGTAATGGCCCCTCCACACATACTACCCCTCCTTCCACACAAGGGGGCAGTGCACCGTCCACCTACATTTCCCCTAATCTTATACATGGCGACAATTTCATTGCCACCCATACCGCTCCCCACACAGCACTTGGGGGCATTGGCCCATCTACAATGGTTCCACCACAAGAACCCCCAGCCATGCAGATGCATTATGCACCTGCAAACCGCACCCCCATCGTAGCGCCATCTCACATCAACTTAGGGTCAAATATGCCCTTCCTGTCTCATCTCAACTTGCCTGACTTGGCTAGATTAACAAACGACCCCATCTACCACCAAGCTTTTTGGCCACCTATGCCAACTAAGCTGCCATCAAACATCCCCAAGTTTGAAGGCAAAGCCAGGGAATGTCCCCAAAACCACATAATGACATTCCAAAGGAATTTTGGGGTCTAAAATGGGCCTCCTAAGGAAACTAATAAAATAATAGTTAAAATAATAAAATAATATTGATTAATTTTGGAGGAAGGAAGAAAAAAACTACTTTTTGTGATCGTATTTTTGACATATCTCCCTGTGTTTTTACTCAAATTTCAATTGGGAGAGCTTGTTGGATGCGGAATTTGATTCCACATCCAACGAGCTCTCCCGATCGAAATCCGAGTAAAAACACAATGATATATGTCAAAAATATGAACAAAAAAAGTAGTTCTTTTTAATGACAAATATGTCAATTCAACCATTATGGTTGACTTATTTTATTGAAATTCTATTGGTTCTTGAATTCCAACTCACAAAAACTTATTTTGGCACGTTTTCTTATAAGGCCCATTTTAGACCCCAAATTTCCTCTAATAGGCTAACAGCATTGTAGACGACTCCATCAGGCTGAGGCTGTTCCAGCGCACCCTTACAGGTGCCACGACCAAATGGTACATCGAGCTACCACAAGCCAAGTACCTCAACTTTAATTCCCTAGCCTTCATGTTCCTACAGTATTTCCAACTCCCTATCGGATATGACGAAGGGGTGGAGATCCTGCTATCCTGCCATCAAAGCACCCCCAATCACATAATTGACCATATCCATGAGTTGTGGTGACATCATAGCTTATGCAAAATCCAACTAGACGACACGATCTTCTTGGATTGGTTCCTTAAGACTTTTCTCTCACCCATCACAAAGGATGTCACATCTGAACGTCCCCAATCTGAAGAAGAGGCCATACTAAAGGCTCAACAGTTTGATTTGATCTACTCTTAGTCTGGATACCTGTACACTGTCATTCTAGATGCTCCTCGTCCGAGTACCTCCTACTGCGACGCACCGGGGGCATCCCACGCTGGGCATTAAATCATAGGGTTAGTCTCCCAATAGCCACGGCCTCAATCGACACCACCTGCCATCACACCACAACCAAGCAATACTACCAATGTTACTTACCAAAACCTAGCTCCGGACTATGCTATAATGATTTCCCAGTCCAGAGCGACGACTTCTTATGCAAAGCCTATGCCACCGCAGCAGGATCAAGCCATGGCTTGGCCAACATAGTAGTATATGGGGAAAATGCCCACATTCATGGCACCACCACCACGAAAAATCTACTATGCACCACCAGTCCAAGAATTTCAATCCCCTGCCCTTGCTCCATCCTCTCCATTGGGATAAGTGTTTGCACAACAAAACTGTCCCAACGATCCTGCATCCAACAGTCAACAAGGGAAAGCTAGAAACAACCTGCCTGGCAACCAGGGAAATAACCAACCGTAGGGAGGCAGTCAACAATTGAATCCTCCCAACAATGCCACAACAAACCAACCAGCCCAGAATGCCCCGTGACCAAATGATCCAAGATGCAATGCCATAGTGCACACAAATAAACCATGCACACTCTGTGAGTTCTATTGACACTATACATTCGAGTGTCCCTTCAAGGGTCGCGCGAAGCAGGGCATTTGAAATGAGGCCCAACAGGTTGCCAACCCTACAAACCAACCACAAACCAACCTGGCACCTCAAGGACCTCCCTCCATGGTGCTTCAAAACCCACTGCCAGTCTAAGGATTGGTGGCAACTTCTCCCCCTCCCCAACCCAATCCCAATGCACTGGGGGCACCTCCCACAACCGAAACAGTTATCACCACCTGCTAGCCATGACGACTGAAGAGGTCAACTTACAAACTAGACAAAATCAGTGTGGTACCACCACTGAACCTAGTGACCCATCACCACCATCCACATCCAAGTCAGTCAACTTGCCTCTTCAGTTACCCCTATTCTCATGCCCCCCCATACGTAGAGTTTCTAATAATGCCATAGCTAGAGCTGCAATTAGCTATAGCATTGTGGATGATTTGGCACAAACGCCAACCACGATGTCTGCTCTTGAGGTACTTAAAACGTGCCCAACACAATGGAAGGCCTTACTAGCTGCTCTAGGGGTAGTAGACCCTTCTGACTCCAAGTTAATCACATTTTACATGGAGAATAGAGAGCTGCACATGCCCTCCACTATCTCCTTCCAAATCTCGATGTCCATCCATAACTTGGTTATGCACTGATGCATAGTGGATGAGGGGGCATCCATGCGCATCATGTCTACCTAAGTTTTGGCAGAAGCTTGGATCACTAATTCTACAACCATCCTCCATGACTTTATGGGCTCATGATGGACATCCCACTAAATCCCAAGGAATTCTCCCCCATGTCCCCATCACATTAGCCGGGAATACAGTCTTGATTGACATCGAAGTTGTCAATGCTCAACTGGATTACAACCTCCTCCTCGGAAGGAGGTGCATGTAGGCCATGTGAGCCATCGCATCAACTATCTTCCATCTCATGATGTTCCCTGCCGAAGAGAATATTTTGACGGTTGACCAGCTCACCTACCATGATCTGCAAGGGTTAACAGTTCCTGCCAACATTATCCCTACCATCACCACCATTGAGCCACAAGGGGTGACCACACACGCTAACGTCATCCCTACAACCAACACTGTGGTTGAAAACAAACCAGCCTCCCCACCATTGAATGTGGGCCATGGGTTGTTTATTGATCCCACCATGACAGCTCCTTTCCCGTTGGTGTCACCACCACTGACACAAAAGCAAACCGCGAAATTGTCCATGGTCTCATCAAGCACCGCTGCACCCAAACAACAATTCCAGCCGTAGCCCCAACCAATACCATAACATCATCCATAGCTGCAATGCCAACAGTAGCCGCAACATCACCCGTGGCAACAACATTAGACGTAGCCACAACCACAGCCTCACCCCCACATGCAACCAAATGGGACTTATGTTGGATCATCTCTAGTCCATACAATTCCATTCCTCTTTCCCCCACTTGGTTTCATGAGCAAGTTGATTATGGCCACCTTAATACTACCCAACTTTACGTTGGGGGTCTCGATGTGGTATGTTGATCCACCAACTCAACCAGCAATGCCCCAAGTTGTGTTAACTCCGGTGCAACCTATTGCAGTTGAGTCTCACCCCCCACCCGGTTCGCATAAGCCAACCGTTGCACCCGCACCTGCACCATCCCAAACCAAAAGGGCTAGGGGAAAGAAAACCAAAGCCACTGCAGAACCACTACAAGTCCCACCTTGTGCCATCTATGAACAACGGGGCCATCCAACTCAGAATTGCCCTGAAATCCCAGTGATCAGTGTGCATCTGGATTGCATGGATATGAACAAAAATATCCTCATGGTTGAACTCCCAACCGTGCTAGTAGTTAAGAACAATCCATTGACAACAAACCATGCTTGCATCCTTTGTGTCTTGTATGGACATTACTCCCACCATTGCCAAGACCTACCCAAATTTCGAATGGATGTCGCTGACCTTCGTCACCATTCCCTTGACTCTGAAATCACCTTGATTGAAGAAGTTCACCCACCACCTCCTTCTTCAGACACCATTTCCATTTACATGATGTCCAGTTCAACTGACCCGCTTGTCTCCACCATCACTGACAGTCCGTCAGACCTATCTCTTTTGTTGTTTCCATAGCCATAACTGCAACCTCAGTTGCGACCTCAACCTCAATTACCAGGGAAACAATGGGGTTCATTCCTGATCAACATGATCCTTTTTATTTTTCTTTTTCTTTTCCTTTTCATTTTCCTACCATCCAGGATCAAGAGTAAGTCTACCTTGGAAACCCTCCATCTACAGGATTTCACACTAGGATATCCTATGTGGTACCTTGAACCACCTACCATACCTCTGAGGCACCAAGATGTGTTGACTCATGTCCATCCAATTAAGATGATGCGGCACCTACCTCAAGATCCATCAAAGACTCCTCCCGTCCCCATGCCTACCCCTCTTCCTCCAATAGAGACTGGGGGAAAGCAAACCCAAGCCACAACCAATACCATTTTCATGATATCTAGCACCAATTTCCCTTTTGCCTCGTCGACTGTGGAAGATCCACCTGATCTATCCCGACACCACTTACATGATGACGGAGAGATCTGTAAGATTGCCTCCAGTATTACCCCATTCCCTTTAAACTATAGTGTGGAATCGGTTCTTCCCATAAAAGACCAAATTTCATCGTCCCTCCTTGCCAATGACCTTCGTCTTGGCAAGGGGGCATACCTCTTCGCTGACTCAGACTGTCGACTCTTGAAGAAGCTGTGCAACGGGCTCCACCTCAAGAGAGTCTACACCCGATATAACCACTATGACTCTCTTATAGCATGTTTTTTTCCCTTTCTTATTTTTCAACATTTTTCAGCAAAAATCAAAGGCAACACCATCAGCTGCTAGTCAAAAGTCACCCGAAACCTATTCGAGACACCTCTCACACCTCTAGGATCAAACTTCCACTTCCTTATGAGACCATTGTCTCATGTTTAATTAGTCAAATTTGGTACCATCTCCCACAAGTCACCTCGATTCACGATCCATGACATGACGATGTGAGTGTCTATAGACCGATACTCGTATTACATTTCCCAACCGTTACTCATACAAGTTGTCGGGTCGCCTCCCATTAAGGATTGTACTATACTTTTATTTTTGTATTTATAATTCTCTTTTCCACTCCACCTTATGCGGACATCTGTACCATCATCTACAAAACCCTTTGTTTTTCTTCCATATATTTTAAATTGAAGTGTCCTCCGGCCGCCACCCATTAAGGACTGTAAATTTAGCTTTTATTTGGTATTTTTAACACATAGATTGTCTTTTCTTTTTACCGCACCTTACACGGACCTCTGGACTACTATTCACAAAACAATTTCTTTTCTTGCATGTATTTGGCATATAAGTGACCATGTACATGCACTCACATCACATGTAGTCAAGTTTATCTACCGCAACACACACACACACTCTCCTGACCTCTATCCGAGAGCCACCTCGGTTTGTGTGCCTTTTCCACACTATCTCGCAGGCCTCTACCGCAATCTATCCCACGTAGGTATTTGTACATTTAGGAGCGTTCTACTCCATCCATACTACACAGATAACCTTTGGACCTCTATCCATCGTCCTGACATGGGGCACCACCCGTGCCACCGCAGTCGGTTGACCACATTGGAGTTTCGTTTAAGCTCTTTTTTGACTCCTTAAAACAATGAAAAGATTGTCAAGCGCAGCTACTTCCTTTCCCTCTTGCTAAAGTATAGGAAAGGGAATCTACATCGTCTCGTTTACCTCCTTTTACAGACCATGTATACCACCTCATGAAAAGTACCTCCTTGGCACACTCAAGCCAAGACCATTCCCCTTTGCATAATTTTGCGCTTTCTCAAGAAGAGGGGCCACACTTTATGAAAAATCCCACCACTAGTTTTCGTTAAGCTCTTTTCCAACTGTCTAAACAAGAAAAGATTGTCGAGCAAACTTGGTTTTGTTCATGCTCGTAAAATTATTTGAATGGTTGTCCAGTCAGTATAGGTTTGACCTTTTCTGGCCTGATTGGACTACCAATGGTAAAGAAGTCTCTCATCCCCTCTAGGATGAGCAAGCTCTCCTATGTATACTTTTATCCTTTTTTGGGCACAGGAGATTACCAACGAAAAAGGGCCCCCACTGGAGTCTTCTTCTTGCTTTCAGACTCTATAAAATTGAAAGCACCATCCAACACTTACCTTCTCATGCTTGCCAAAAATCCATGAGATCGTACCACAATGGTGTCCCTAGATACCACCCCACAGAAAACAATTTGGAAGCATCCCCACATTGGGTCGCCTTTGTTTAGAGTACTTTGGAATGTGTCTTCCTTGGATCTTATCAGTATCAGTGAGTCAGTCCGTAGATTGATTCACACCTTTTGGTTATCCCTCATGCTCCTGGTCAAGGAAACATCATGGCCTTGACTAGGGGCAGGCCTCCCTCTATCGACGCCAACACATATATTCCAGAGGATAGACCCAGAGGTCCCTGTACCTTGGTTTCATTAACATCATTGATGAGTTCCTTGGACCACTTGAGAGTAGTCCTTAGTGCCTCTTGGAATAGTTGTTTCCCACGTGCTTGACTTCAACTCCATCATCGTACCGTTGAGATTCATATAGGGTTTGTTCTACACTATACTTGGTCGAAGACCCCGGATGTCACCTGAATCTAGCGCATTGGTGAGTCCACTCGACGGACCTAAACATGTTATGTCCCTTATGATTTTTGGGTTGCATTTGAAACAGTGATCATAAGCCCCAGCATTGCTTCAATATACCTTTATGATTGATGCATCATACTTGTACCACAGAGACTCTGAATCTCAATCAGCGAATCCATACAGCTATGTACCGTTCCATATCTAGTAGACCGTCATTCATGAAGATATAGCATTCCATGAGAATGCCATAGGTCCAATGTACCAAAACAGTATTGTATTCAGCCTCACATGGAGGAAACCATTATTGTAACATCAGTTGTATATGATCAGCTCTTGTATTTTAGAGCATAGATCAAATTATTCTTTGGACATTGTCATGAGCATGGGGATGCCTCCCTTGTCCATATACATGTCACACATTTTTTATATCTCACCCATTGATGGGAACTAAATTAATACAAAAACCAAAAGCCACCATGCCCTAGCCTCGGAAGCACCACCTCTACACAACAAATCCTATGATGTCCATCGACCATATGTTGAGCTCCTGCCCTCACACATTAGGGGGCAATCTATTAACCCAAAACTCACCAACATAGTTCTCAATGGACTACACCACCCAAGCACACCATCTCACAACATTCATATCACTCCATTAGACCTTCCACTAGACCCCCACACCTCCAAAAGAGCCCAAGGATGAAGAAAAGGGCTACAAACCCCAATAAAGAGCCCAAAATAGCTCCCTAAGAGCTAAAGCCCTCAAAAAGGGGATAAAACCCTTAAAGGGGCTAAAGTTAGGGCGAAAGGGGATAAAGGCACAAAAAAGGGGCTAAATCCTTGACCAAGGGCATAAAACCCTAAAATCCCTTAGAAAAGCTATAAAAGGAGGGTGGGCGGTCACTCTCAAAACACTCCTCACTTGCCTATTGTTATGCTTCTCATGGATGCTTTGAGACCTTTTGCTCTCAAGCCACCAACTTTCCCTCTCCTCCATCTCCATCTTATCAAGCCATTGCTTCCCAACCAAGAGAGAGGTGCACCCATGAGTTAGGGCATGGTGGCCCATTTCCACCTAAGTGAGGCATAATTTATTTTCATGTTTGTTTATTTTTTTTCTTTATAACCCTCAGTTCTATTTGCAGGTTTTTCATTGACATCGTTTGCAGGTTTTCCATTGTAGTAGCTTAGGTTGTTTGCAGGTTTCAAGGAGGCGAAACCCTAACTCGTTTTCTGCAGAGGGGTTCACAAGGGCTTCATCTCTCCATTTATTTACTGTTATTAGCTCTTAGATCTAGTTTACATTAGATTCCATTTGCTTATTCTTGTCTATATTAACTTAGTTTAATTCGCTGCTCTATTTATGTCATATTTCATTTCGTTTTTTTTGTTTTCTAAGAGTTGGAACCTACCCTTGTGCCCTATAGGCACAAGGGAGCCATTCTTGCTCTTGTAGTGAGAAGAAATTATCACTACAATATCTTTGTTAATTTATCTATCACAGGTAAGTTTCCTATGTTCTACTTATACTTCATTATGGTTTATATTTTGTCATTTACATCTTATTATATTTTTATGTTCTATGTTTATGTTATTAACCTATTAACATATCCTACGTTTTTGTTAATTGAAGGTTATGTTCTTGCTTAAAAACTAGACCGATGATAATTATAAAGTTTAATTACTAACATGGCATATTTTATATGCCATGTTTACTAAGCATTAAGCTTAGGGAAGCGTATTTTTTTAAGGCTTCAAGCCTATGGTTTATATGTTATCCATACGTTTTATCCCTTGTGGCTTAAACCTTGGACCAGTGCATGATATACATGGACTATGTACCAAACATAACCCTCATATATAATAAACCTTGTAATATATTATCAGTGGCGAACATATCATATGATTGAACCATATACATTGGCGTTTAACGAATTGCACAGTAGTGGAGACTATCGTTTCAAAACATTATCAAACTATGGCAAAGTGGGTTTTTGGATTTGATAATGTAAACCAATTGGTACCATTAATGCACCTTGGTTTTCATGGCATCCCAAACTTAGGCTTGCCTCACGATAGCTTTGTCATTTCTCTTGTCACTTGGGGTTTTGTTTTGGCTCTGCATTAAAGGAAAATGGAGGTGACCTCTAGACATGGAACGTAAGCTTCACCTTGGGTTTCATGCATGCATTTTCGTTTTGTTTTGAAGCTTCCATCGTTTCCATACTTCTAACTTCTGACTATGCTGGGTGTTTATAGGCCCTGATGTATGGTCAAGAGAAATGTGGCTCAAGATTTGTCATTTGTTTGAATGTGGAGCCAAGTACAAGGTAAGCATTGCCAAATAAGCTCACTCTTGTTGTCTCTCGGCTTGTCTACGTTTTGTTTTAGTAGTTTGGTTCTGGGGCTTCTGAATTGGGCTTGTGATGAACTGACTTGGGTTTTGTAATGTTCATGTAATTGTAACTTCAGAATGTATTCACTTGTATTTCTGATCTATTGTAACCCGATGTTTATTCTGGGATGTTATCATGTCATTTCATGCCCCAATGTTTCGATCAGGGGAATCAATAATGTAAACAAGTCATGTCAAGTCAATGTGGGTAACCCTCTGATTGTCTAAGGGTTAAAGTCCCTGCAGTTCTGGGGCACTAGGGTTATTAGAATCTCCTAGTAGAGGTCGACCCTAGTAGGGTTGTAGTCATGTCAGGATTAGTATAAATAGACAGCTGGACTATCTATTTAGAACACATCACATACACACTCAAGTGTAGTGCATAGTTGAGGAAGGAGAGGACACTGGGGCTAGAGAAGAAGAAGGTTACTAATATCAGGAGTACATCTTATTGTTTTGGGGTTTTACTTTTTTTGTTGATTCTATCACTGAGGAAGTTGCAAGGTTTTCTCCATTTATGGTTTCCCTGAGGAAAAACACTGTGTCCATTGTCTCTTGTGTTTGATTGCTGTGCTTGTTGTTCTCTCAGTTAATGATCCATATAATGCTAGCTTAAATGTTGAAAAACTAACATGGTATCAGAGCTAACCTGAGAAGAAGGTGGAATAAATTTCCTCCTTAGGGAGCATCTTTCTGTCGAAGCAGAATCCAATTCTGAGTTTTTTCAGTTTTGGACCCGACACTACTACCGAAAATTAGGGATTTTCACAGAAGATGAATTTTTCAGTGAGCTCAGGCCTAGATTGATATCCTCCCCAAAATCTAAGTTAGGGATAAATTTCAAAGAATTTGGGTGGAAAAAACACTGGAAAATCAAAACCCTAATTTGCTCCTGAACTAGCTCTATAGGATTTCAGAGCAAAATTCAGATATGACATCTTAACCTTGTGTTGATGCCTAGAAATTCGCAGGCAACAACAGCAAGGGATTCTCCCCAGTCAATGTTCCCAATTAGCCTGTGACTATTTGGTATAGGGAATCCATCCGGTTTGCGGTTCGGCTACCGTAGGTCAAGTGACAAAAAACAAAGGTTTTACTAGTTGCAGCCCGGTCCATTGTGTATATTTTTGGTATTTTGACTTAATATATGATATGCACGTGCCTAATTAACAATGTAGGGTGATAAAAATGCAAGGAGCTATCACAAAGTGATGCGCAGGTTCTTACCTCTCGTCCTATAACTCTCAAGCATATAAATCACATAAATTATAAGAAAGTAAATACTAACTAGACTATCTCTAGAGAGATGGATATTAATTCATGAGTAATGCACCACTGTCCATGTGTTATGGAAAATCACAGATAGCTGCTCTTTTTACCAAACATATAAACATGAATAAAAGTATACATGATAAGATATCTCATCAACAGTTAAAAATTCCATTACTCATAGTGGAAGACATCACAAAGTATACTGAAGAACATTCAAATAGGAACATAGGCTCAGGAAGTTAGAATGCTCTCACAGCTAATGAAACATAGTTGAAAATGAAATAGTTCCCATTCAACATCGCTCATTTAATCACATTAATACATTCCACATAACACTTTCTCTAGTAGGAAAAAGTTGCAGTTTCTGGCTGTAAAACAAAATAGTTCCTTTTACAAGAAATAGTTTACACAATTTTCCAGGGAAAAAAGCCCCTATAAGTTCTAACTTTCCAATATTTAAACAAAAAACAATAGATCATTTGGGATGCCCCCCAAATGTGTGACCCTTCGGTTCCTCAAACGTTTCATATCCCTCTTTTTCATCCTTTCTGTGCGTGCTCATGATCCGTTGAGTAACTAATTGACCTTTCAGATATGCACCTTTGTTGCTTTCAATTTTTGTCTTCTACTTTGCCCTCGCCGCTTTGAGATCTTGTCAGTTTCGGTTCGGTCTTTACCCAAAACTGCCCAATTCCTTTCTGGCACCTATCTCCTAGCTATTCCTTCGCTCCGCGTTAGTCTGGACAGTCTCTTGAACCCTCCTACAATTAAATGACAGCTATCATTCATATAGACTGTATTTTCAGCAAAATCAAACTACGTTATATTATGTCTACCACACGGATAAGAAACAAAAGAGTCATATGCTACGTTACTATTCTAAGAACTCAACAAGAGCCGACACCACTATCTCGTCTGGTTAAGGGTTCGAAGGAATCACCAATGACAGGAAATAAACACCCATCAGTAGCTTAGAATGCTAACATCGGTAGGGTAGACAAATCTGCAGCCACATAAGCGGGTCTTAATAGGCAATGGGTACCGTGAAACACTTAAGCACATTGGAGTTGGAAGAGTTAAGACATAAGTTGTGGGTGGGAAAAATTCCAATCGGAAATCGGAAGAACATTGACATTGGTAGCCAAAATCCTTGCACAGCCGCAACGATAGAAGAGAAAATACTATGGACAAGCGGTTAAGAGACCCACACGCATCAGTGAATGGGGCACTTTACGTTTTGGGTGCTTAGTTGTTTTGGGAGATGCAACGATGGAAGAAGAAAGGACAAAGGCCTCCAATCAAACATAATTTGATGCCCGATCTATGAAAAATATTAAGTGTTTCAGACAGCTCTAAAATTCAAGAATGGGCAAAAAGTTGTTCTACCTCCAATACGAAGGCCCTTCAAAGAACCATTGGTCTGATTCATCTTCAACTGGCAAAACCGAACCCAAAACCGCGATCCACAACCATTTTCAAACAAAGGCAACTTTTGGAACAAGCTGAGAGTCAATCTTCAAAATCATTCAAAAATAAAGCGTGCTCGAAAGGTTCACGGATTCAAACGATTCAAAACAACACTAAATCCTGACGAGGGGACCAAAATTTAAAAAATTTGGGGAGAAAAGTTGCAGTTGCAACAATTGGCGATTACCTGGTGAACCTAGATCTTTGGACGATTATTCCTTGAGTGACAGACTGATTAACAACAAACGAACTTATTGAATTCTTCTAGCTATATGGATTTCTCAAATGGCAGATGCATGTACCTTTAATCATTGATGACAGTCCAATTTGGGAGAGTGGAAACCAAGATTTTTGAGTCTGGATAACTCTATTGAGGCCGAAAGATGAGTTTCATTGTTAATTTTGTCTTTAGGAAGCTGGCAGCTTGGACACCACATGATTGTAGAATGTGGTAAACATAAATATTCATTTGTTCCTCGTTCCCATGCCATTTCACATCTTTTTTGCTTTTGGACCTTTTTTTTGTCCTTTCATTTGAGTCCTCCTACATGCCTTTCTTTCTAAATTTTCTATTCAGGCTCCTCTATCCATAGTGTCCTTTTGTGTGAGAGATGTATTTTAATTTTCAGCTCATGGATGGAGAAGAACTTTTGGCAATTTTGTACTCATACGGTTCAGTGCTTTGTTTTGATACATATTGCTTTCTTTAGGAGTTTTTTGACTCTTACTTGCCTTTTAGGCTTTCAATTATTGGCATGGGATCATTTATGTATAATATACTACTTACCTTGCTTCCTTTCCATGGGTATTTTGCTGTCACCCCCTAGGACATCTTAAATGTGACATGGATGGAGCCTCAAATCATTATTCTATACCCTTTGACTCTGGTTTATTTCACAGGGGTTAAGCAGGACTTCAATGCGTACATAGCTATTTGGGAAAACTGCTAAACTGGAAGAAGTTCTTTTAGACAAGCAACAATATACATACTTCTACCTAGGAACTTTAATCATTCCAAAATTCTAATGTTCTCCATGCAACTGCAGACTTATTTCCTTTATTGAAATGAAAAATTTAAACTAAAACTAAACTAAACTTCATGACTCAAAGACTCAAAAGACGACCAAGCCAGATTATTTATGTACAAGATAGAAGAACCCAAACAAAGTTTAGGAAAAATACGGTCTGAGAACTAAGCCATTTACTGGTAAGTTCTCTTCCCACCCTTGTAGATCTTGTAACTTATAAGTGGAAGGTCCAATCTTTGCCGCAATCTGAAAAGGACCTACCCACAGCTGCCGGAATTTTGTGTGTTTTCCTTTCTCATCATGAGGGTGGTCCCACTTGAGAACCAAATCTCCAACTTCAAAGTCTTTTGTTCCAGCCTTATGTTTGTTGAACCATCTCTTAATTACCTCTTGTTGTTGTTTAAAGCGCTCTCTGGCCTTAGATCCAGCTTCTTCTGCTTCCAGAAGATTATATATCCTCATTTGTAAGACTTCATTCTCCAACCCTCTAGAATCTTGAGCAATGATGGAGGAGGGTAGCATGATATTAGGGGGCAGAATGGATTCTTTACCATACACAAGGGTATACAGAGACACTCCTATCGAAGGCTTGGGGGTGACTCTATCGGCCCAAAGGGCGTTTGGTAGCGCTGAGTGCCAACTCCTCTGGTTTTCTATCATGGTCTTCTTTAAAATTCTAATCAAGTTCTTATTAGTGGATTCAACCAAACCATTTCCTTGTGGATAGTAATTGGAAGAGTAATGCAACTTTATTCCTTTCTCATGAGCAAAATTAGTTAATTTAATTGATGAAAAGTAAGTAGCATTATCAAAGACTAAGGAAACTGGAACTCCAAACTTGGTCATCATATGGTCCTATAGGAAGTTGGTGACTGCGTCCTCATTTATTTTGCACAGCGGGATGGATTCGACCCAACGAGTGAAGTAATCGGTTGCAGTCAGAATGTATTTGTGTTGTAGGGAAGAGTTCGGCTTTATCTCCATAATAAATTCCAACCCCCATTGCTCGAATGGCTCCATGATCATTATCGGCTTCAGTGGTGTGGCTGCTTTAGATTGTCTCCCTCCACACCTTTGACAGATGTCACACTTCCTGACATGGGCGTGTGCGTCTTTGAAAAGTATGGGCCAATAGTAACCTGCCCTGAGAATTTTGTGTGTTGTAGTATCTCTTGAAAACTGTCCCCCAGCAGGTCCATCATGCAGTTCTATCATTACTTTCTTTGCATCTTCTTTTTCGAAGCATCTAAGAAGAACTCTGTTGTATTTTTTTTTGAATAATATTCCTTCAACAATTTGATAGGAGGCTGATTTGAGATGCAATGCTCTTCTTTGTTTAGAATTCCAATGTTTGGGCAATAACCCTACCTACAGGTAATGTACGAGGTCTCTATACCAAGATTCAGGAGCTGTAAACGAAGGACATACATCCATCAAATGTAATTCAGCCTCGTCTTCCCAGGCGTGTTCATCGCTGTTCCCATTATTAGCCATTAGTTTGCACAAGCCTTGCCCTTTAACTATAGAAGCTGGCTTGAACTCGAGTTCATACTCTTGGAGAGCTGTTACCCAATTGCCCCTTCTCTCTCCTAGTTCCTTTTGTACAAAAGGGACCTCACAGCTGGGTATGGGACGATCACCTTGGTTCGATTTTTTAATATGTAGGACCTGAATTGTTTCACTGCTTTGAATACTGCATAAGCCTGTTTATCAATAGCCAGGTAATTTAATTCAGCCCCTTGTAGACTAGTGCTCATGAAAGATATTAGGAATTCCTCCCCTCCATCTTATTTTTGAGTAAGCACAACTGCTAGCGAATCATCAGATGCAAAAGTATACAGAATAAAATCTTTATCGAAATCTGGGATTTTTAGGGAGGGTGTATGTGCAACAACAGTTTTAATCCTGCTGAATGCATTCTTCTCAATCTCGGTCCATTTGAACTGTGCACTTTGCTTCACCATTTGTTGTAGAGGTTTGACAATCTGAGCGAAGTCTGGCACAAATCTTTGCACGAAGTTTATTGTTCCCATAAATGATTGCATCCCCTTTTTATTATGGGGAAAGGGGATTCGTTCTATGGACTTAATTATTTTTGGATCTATAGAGATCCCCTTCCTTGAAACTATGTGACCCAGCAACTTGCCCTCCGTGACAGTGAACACACACTTCTTGCGGTTGAGTGAGATACCCTATTTCCAACACCGTTCAAAAATCTGCCCTAAATGAAATGCGTTCTCTTCTCTCCTCTTTGAGAATATCGTAATATCATCACGGTACACTACAACACTATGACCAATCAATCCGTGAAAGGCTATGTCCATCACCCTCTGAAACGTAGCACCAGCATTTATAATCCCAAAAGGAATTCTTCTATAAGCGAAGGTTCCCCATCTGGTTCTGGCTGTTTTCTTCAATCTATCTTCTTCAGCTACTAATACTTGATTGTAGCCTGAGAAACTGTCTAACAAAGAAAATAGTTCAGAACCTGAGACCATTTGTAGTAGCTACTCCATGGGTGGAACATGATAGTTATCTTTATTTGAAGCACGGTTTAAATTCCTGAAATCCACGCATAGCCTGATTTCTCTAGACTTTTTCCTCACTGGCACCAGATTTGAGACCCATTCAGAGTGTCTGACCTTAAAAATGATTCTAGCATCCAAAAGTTTCTTAACTTTACTCTGGACCAGGGGTTCCAACTTTGGGTGCATTTTTATTAAAGGTTGTTGATCAGATTGGACGCCATATTTGATAGGGATAACATGCTGGATGATGCTGGTGTCATATGTATTCAAATATGTGTAGGTCCAGGTGAACACATCTTTATACTGATTAAAGAGACTGATGAAATTATCTCTTTCTGCTGGAGAACAACCTTTGCCAAGATTCACATATTTAGGATTTGTCACAGTCCCTAAATTTATCAGATCGAACTGTAGAGATGAGCTGTGAGTCTTCACGTTTGCTGGTCTTTTGAACTTTTCATTTAAATCAAACATTCTTTCCAAGGTTCTGACTCCTCTAGGGATGAAATTATCATACTTCAGCTCGGCCTGATGCTCTTCATCATCTATAATCGCTCCTTTAAATACCTCGTCATTGGTTAAGCATTCTATAATCTGTTGATCGCCGTCGAACACTCGTAAGTTGGTAATCATATCGGGGACCGAGGGCCTGAAAAGCAATTCAAATGAGCATCAATTATTAATAGGTACAAGCCTAGCAGCCGATGTGGATAACAAGTCAGTTGCCGCGTTTTTAAGTCTTGGAATCAAAATAATATTAAATGCACTAAAACACTTGAATAGGTCCCATACCTCGTTTTGATAAGCCTTTAAGTGAGGAGAAACACAATGTATTTGATTCCAAATCTGTTTTCAATTATTTCAAAATCTCCAAAAACTTTTAGATTACTTACCTTTAATTCGATTGCTTTCCTTAAGCCCTGGACCAACGCTTCATACTCAGATGTATTATTCGTACATTCAAACTCTAATCAACATGAAAGAAAACGTTTATTCTTCTGGGGGTCGATTAGGACACAGTCGGCCCTTGACCCTTCTAACGTCTTAGAGCCATCAAAAAACAATGTCCAAAAATCACTAACTATTGTCTGCAAATCTATTCCTACTGTTAAGTCTACTATTTTACAGTCGATTTCATCATCCTGTGAAAATTGAAGGAGATCAGGTTGGGTGTCTAACGTGTTGCTGGATTCTTCTGCTTGGTAATTTCCTAGTTCCAATTCAATAAAATAATTTCCCAACACAGAATCCACTGGTTCATTATTTTCCTCAAGTTGAGTAACATTGTATTTCATATGAGGCTCCCTCAAAATTTTAATTTGGTTCGGGCTTCCTTTATATGGAAGCCATAGGTACAACCAATCAGAGGCAAAATATCCGTTTAGTTTGGTCGACCAATCTCTGCTCAGAACAAGACCATAAGCGTCTGGTATGTCGGCCACCATGATATCAATAACTTGGCACACTTTATCATTTGAAGCCAGGCATACTAGAACATCATCCATCTCACCAACTACCTTTACATTCATCCTATCCAACTGAACCACCCTCCAAGTGGATGGCTTAGGCTTCCCATTTATCTTTTTGCAGACTGATATTGGCATGACGTTAACCGACGCCCTTGAGTCTACCAGGAAATTATGTACGTTGTGATTAAAAATACCAAAAGTGAGGAGGAAAGGTGGATTCTTGTTCTTAGACTTACCTCCAATGCTGGTTTCTCCAATTTATTTCTCTTCTTTGGGTTGATTGTCAGATGGTAGACTCTCATCTGTTGCTTCAAGCAATTTCAATAGTCTTTCCTTTTGTTGTGGCACTTTACACATTTCGAATAGTGAAACATTCACCTTTACCTTCTTTATATCTTCCATGATATCATAATCCATCTGCGGTTCAATGGGGTGCATCTTATTCACATTCATTTTTTCTTCATTTGGCTTGGCAAATGTATCATTCTACCTAGGATCTTGGCTTGTAATAGTGAATTCAGGAACTTTATCAGCTGAGGAATTAGTTTGAAATTTTTTAACATTTTTTTGCAGCCTTTTGATTTTCGGGAGTATGAGAATATCTTCTTTAATCGACCCTTGGCTCCTTGTTGTTACATTGGTCTCCAAGAGGTCCTTGTAACCCCAATTCTTTTCTTCTTCATCATGAAATAACGAAACAGAATTCCACAGAACCATGGTTTCCTCTTCTTGTTCCTTCGTTGAAGTGGTACTTTCTTTTCTTTCTTCATCTCCATCTTCTGTTAATTTATAATCTAACAGCTGATTCATAACCAATGTCATTGATTTTATCCATTGAGTACAATTATTTTCAGAGTGTGGTTGTTGGTGGAAAGTGAAAAAATTGTCCATTCCTACCTCTATTAAACTCATAGATGCTGAAATGTGTGGAGGAGGTTGGGATTGATTGTTGTCCTCCCTTTTCTTGTAATAGGGCTTGTAGAACTTTTGAGCTTCCTTTTCTTTTTCTAAGTCTATAATTCTGTTAGAAAGCTTCTGCATCATTTTTTCCATACTTTCAAAATATGGTGATTGCTCTTCCTTAGGCTTAGTAAACAACAAGGCTTTCCTTCCCTCCATTTTCTCTCCTGACCGTTCAAGATAATCTTCAATTCTTTCTCTTTCAGCCTCTACCTTTTCTGCCTCCTCATACATCTCTGCCAATGTGGGCTTGGCCTTCATTTTGGTGAACATGGCCAACTCAGGTCCTAAAGCCGAAGTATAATATTCAGTCAGGACTTTATCCGAAGTTCTATCAGCTTCAGAAAAATTCTTGAGGTATGCTGCAAATCTTTGAGTGAAGCTGTGCACCTTCTCTTTTCTCTCTTTCTTCAAGGCACATTGTCCCTTCATGAGAGTTGCATGAGTATTTTGAGCCACATACTTACTTCTAAAGATCCTTTCAAAGGTATCCCAATTAGGGATAGAGTTTGCAGGAAAACCAAAATACCATGATGCTGCATCTCATTTAAGGGTGTGCGGGAATAGTCTGCAAACTACATCCTCATGCTCCCTAGCCCTTAACCCTTCTATTTCTAGGTAAAAACTTTGCAGGTGGTCATCTACTAGTATCTTTTCACTTGGGTTGAATTTGGGCAGCATATTTTCAAAGGATTGAGGTAAATCATGTAACAGAGGTGTTATGTTTAAAGGTGATCTAGCTCTCCATGTAGGTGGTGGATTCGGTGGGTTGGGTGGTTGATTGGAGTTTATGCCTGCCATGAGTCTATGTGGAGAGTGAGAGGGTGAGCAAATAGGAGTGTGAGTAGGAGAACTGTGAGGAGTATTCGGGCCTTCCTGATTCAAAGGCAGTACAACTTCATGTAAGGCTGTCTCTACTAGCTTTTCCCAATCTCCAACCAGCACTGATTCTTCCAATATAGGACGATCCTTCCTTTTATATTCTCTTCTGGTCAATTCAGGGATGATTGGAAATCCTCTAATCTTCTTCACATATTCCCTGGTGTATCTTCTCAAATTATTAATGGCTTCGTTGTCGACAGAGAACAAATGTTCTCTACCCATTTCTTCCAGAATTGGATTATGAAGCCCACTGCTTTCTGAACTGTTATCGGTGGAATAATCTCAGGAAAATTTCCTCGGCCATCGATGCACTGACGGCCCTCCTTTTAGCGCCAGAAAACTGTTGAGGCCTAGAAATTCACAGGAAACAACAGTAAGGGATTCTCCCCAGTCAATGTTGCCAATTAGCCTGTGACTGTTTGGTATAGGGAATCTGTCTGGTTTGCCGTCCAGCTACCGTAGGTCAAGTGACAAAAAACAAAGGTTTTACCGGTTGCAGCCCAGTCCACCGTGTATATTTTTTGTATTTTGACTTAAGATATGATATGCATGTTCTTAATTAACAATGCAGGGTGATAAAAATGCAAGGACTTGTCACAAAGTGATGCGCAGGTTCTGACCTCTCGTCTTATAACTCTCAAGCATATAAATCACATAAATTACAAGAAAGTAAGTACTAACTAAACTATCTCTAGAGAGCTGGATATTAATTCATGAGTAATGCACCACTGTCCATGTGTTATGGAAAATCACAGATAGCTGCTCTTTTAACCAAACATATAAACATGACTAAAAGTATACATGATAAGATAGCTCATCAACAGTTAAAAATTCCATTAATCATAGTGGAAGACATCACAAAGTATACTGAAGAACATTCAAAGAAGAACATAGGCTCAGGAAGTTAGAAAGCTCTCACATCTAATGAAACACAGTTGAAAACAAAATAGTTCCCATTCAACATCACTCATTTAATCAGATTGATACATTCCACATAGCACTTTCTCCAACAGGCAAAAGTTGCAGTTTCTGGCTGTAAAATGAAATAGTTCCTTTTACAAGCAATAGTTTACAAAATTTTCCAAGCAAAAAAGCCCCTGTAAGTTCTAAATTTCCAATATTTAAACAAAAAACGGTAGATCGTTTGGGCTGCCCCCCAAATGTGTGACCCTTCGGTTCCTCAAACATTTCATATCCCTCTTTTTCATCCTTTCTGTGCGTGCTCATGATCCGCTGAGTAACTGACAGACCTTTTAGATCTGCGCCTTTGTTGCTTTCAATTTTTGTCTTCTACTTTTCCCGCTCCGCTTTGAGAACCCGTCAGTTTTGGTTCCGCCTTTACCCAAAACTGCCCAACTCCTTTCTGCCACCTATCTCCGAGCTAGTCCTTCACACCGTGTTAGTCTGGACAGTCTCTTGAATCCTCCTGCAATTAAATGACATCTATCATTCATATGGACTGTATTTTCAGCAAAATAAAACTATGTTATATTATGTCTACCACGCGGCTAAGAAACAAAAAAGTCATATGCTACGTTACTGTTCTGAGAACTCAACAAGAGCCAACACAACTATCTCATCTACCTAATGGTTCAAAGGAATCACCAATGATGGGAAATAAACACCCATTGGTGGCTTAGAACACTAACATCGACAGGGTATACCAATCTGCAGCCGCATAAGCGGGTCTTAACAGGAAATGCATACCGCGAAACATATAAGCACATTGGAGTCGGAAGAGTTAAGACATAAGCTATGGGCGGGAAAAATTCCAATCAGAAATTGAAAGAACATTGACATCAAAATCCAAAAGCCTTGCATAGCCACAACAACGGAAGAGAAAATACTATGGACAAACGGTTAAAAGACCCACATGCATCGGTGGACGGGGCACTTTACATTTTGGGTGCTTAGCTGTTTTGGGAGCCACAACGGCGGAAGAAGAAAGGACAATGGCCTCTGATCAAACATAATTTGGCACCCAATCTATGAAAAATATTAAGTGTTTCAGACAGCTCTAAAATTCAACAACAGACAAAAACCTGTTCTACCTCCAACACGGAGGCCCTTCAAAGAATCATTGATCTGATTCATCTTCGACTGGAAAAACCAAATGCAAAATCGCGATCCACAACCATTTTCAAACAAAGGCAACTTTTGGAACAGCCAGAGAGTCAATCTTCAAAATCATTCAAAAATAAAGTGTGCCCAAAAGGTTCACGGATTCAAACGATTCAAAACAACACTAAATCCTGAGGAGGGGACCAAAATTTAAAAAATTTGGGGAGAAAAGTTACAGCTGCAACACCTGGTAAGATCTAAAATATTTTGTATTTCCATTTGAGGTTCTTAGTTAAGATGTCTCATCATACCAAGCTTGATGGAAATCTTGAGGGAGTTGATAACTTTCGATCTTGGAAGTATAGTATCTCCTTGGTCCTATAAGAAAATGAGTTAGACTTCTACATCCAGGAGGAGGTTCCAGTTCCAAAGGGAGATGAGACTAAGGCATTGCATAAGAATAATTTGGTTATGGAAAAAAGGATCATTGCTGATTCTATCAAGGATCACCCTATCCCTCAGGTGTCCTCTCTCAAGACACCTAAAGCTATGTTTGATTCCCTAACAAAATTGTTTGAAGGGAAGAACATAAACCGGAAGATGACTCTGAGAAACCAACTGAAGAATGTGAAGATTCAGAATGCAAAAACAATCCATTATTACTTCACAAGAGTCTCCCAGATCAAGGAACAACTAGAAGCAGTAGATGAAGAAGTGGAAAATGCAGAGATTGTGATGACTACCTTGAATGGCCTTCCTAGGTCATGGGATTCTTTCATCCAAGGAATCTGTGCTAGAAAGAAGTTAGTCAAGTTCAATAGACTATGGGAAGAGTGTTCTCAAGAAGAAGCATGGATAGCAGCTCAAGAAGAAAAGATGGGAAGTTAAGATCAAGCTCTCACGGTACAATCCAAGTCAACCAAAAGAAGATCTCATCACCCTACATGTAAGCACTCTCGCAAAGATAAAACTAGAAAATATTTGTCTAGGGTCATATGTTATACATGTGATGAATCAAGACATTATGCAAAGAATTGTCTTAAGAAACCAAATCTATCAAAGAGGAGCAGCAAAAGAAGACATCATGCTGATGCTGCAGAGGATGATGAACCATCCAAGAAGAGAATTAGATATGAAAGTGAATATTCTTCAAGTGAAGATGAATATGTTTCGATTTCTGCCCTCACAGGTAACATTGCTCATGGAAGTGATGATTGGCTTATAGACAGTGGGGCCTCCAAACATATGATAGGATTCAAGGAATCCTTTGTGATACTATCAGAACATGAATCACCTCACAAGGTGAAGCTAGGAGATGACTACCAATATCCAATAAAAGGTAGTGGGGAATCTTCCTATAAGATAGACTCTGGAAAGTCTCTATCAATGAAAGAATTATTATTTGTACCAAGACTCAAGAAGAACCTCCTCTCAATATCAGTATTAGATGCAAAAGGAATTGGGGTTGCATTCATAGATGGTCAACTCATCATGTGGCCAAAAGGAAAGACTATTAATGATGCGGTTGTGATTGGAAAACAAGAAGGAGGATCATACAAACTAAAGGGTCATCTAGAACAATCCTTGGTCCATGACACAGTAGAGGCAAGTGAACTTTGGCATAGAAGGCTTGCACATGTGCATTACAGAGCACTACCTATTGCAAGCAAAGCTGTTGAAGGTCTTCTAGAAATCCAAGCAAAACATGATGGGGTCTGCAAATGATGTGTGAAAGGAAAGAATACAAAGAAGACATTTCCAAGCAGTGAAACCAAAGCAAAAGGAATATTGGAAATCATCCACTCCAATATATGGGGTCCTATGTCCTCAAACTCACTAAGTGGGTATGCATATTATGTTTCTTTTATTGATGATTTTTCTAGGAAGACATGGGTTTATTTCATGAAGAAGAAAGATGAAGTATTCAACAAGTTCAAGGATTTCAAAGAATTGGTTGAAAACCACACTGAAAAGAAGATCAAGAACTTTAAATCAAATAATGGTGGAGAATTCACTTCAAATGAGTTCAAAGAGCTATGCAAAGAAACAGGGATTAAGAGGGAGTTATCCACAACAGAATGGGATTGTAGAACGAAAGAATAGAACTATCATGGGAGGTAAAAAATCAATGCTTCATGATCAAGGCCTTCCGATGCATCTTTGGGTGGAAGCTACCAGAACAACAATGTATGTATAGAATAGTACTCCACATAGAGTACTCGAGAACAAGACTCCTAAAGAAGTCTTCTCCGACAAGAAACCAAAAGTCAACCATCTTAGAATATTTGGATGTCATGTGTACATACACATTCCAAAAGAGAAGAGGACTAAATTAGATCCTTTAGGAACGAAGGGTATATTTGTGGGATACTCTGAAAGCTCGAAGGATTACAGAATATATTTTCCAATATTCAAGAATATTGACATTAGTGGGGATGTGACATTTGATGAAGACACAGCTTACAACAAATCTAGAAAGAAACCTGCTGAAGAATCCAAAGAAGCAGAAGCACCCAAAGTTCATGATACAACCATGAATGAATAAGCTTAAGAAGAAGATCGAGAATTTGAAGAACCACAAAGACCTGTAGATCCACCTGTAGAGAAGAATCCTTATAAGAGGAGACCTTCTTCGGTATGAGAACTTATCCAAGGTGTGGAAAGATATGGGGCTCTAGAAGAGAATCACAAAGAAAGAAAGTGGACCAGATCTTGCTCCAGGTATGTACCATTACTATGTGATTTCATTGATAAAAAACATTTCGGTTATGAAGAAGCAGCAGAACGGAAAGAATGGAAGGATTCCATGATCGAAGAATACCAATCGATCATGAAGAATGATGTTTGGGATGTTGTCCCAAGACCAAAAGGGAAGTCAATTGTAACTTCCAAATGGATATACAAGGTCAAACATGTTGTAGACGGTGGCATAGAAAAATATAAGGAAATATTTGTGGTTCGGGGTTTCTCTCAGAAGGAAGGAATATATTATGAAGAAACCTTTGCACCTGTAGCCAGATACACTTCCATCAGATTAATACTTTATCTAGCTGCAATGATGAAATGAAAGATACATAAGATGGATGTCAAGAATGCTTTCTTCAATGGTGTAGTGGAAGAGGAAGTGTACGTAGAACAAACACTCGATTTTGAGACAAATGACAGGGAGTCTCATGTGTGCAGATCGAAGAAATCTCTATACACTTTGAAACAAGCACCCAAGACATGGTATGGCAGAATTGACAGCTTTGTATCGAGTTTGGGCTTTACCAAAAGTAAAGAAGATTCCAACCTTTACTACAAGGTCGAAGATGGCAACCCAGTGATGCTTCTATTGTATGTAGATGATCTATTTGTGATAGGTATGGATGGGTTGATTGCTGATATGAAGAGAAATCTTGTTACAAAGTTTGAGATGAAGGACTTGGGAATGATGCATTGTTTTTTAGGTATGGAGGTGTGGTAGAGTGCGGATCGAATCTTTATTGGACAAGGAAAGTATGCAGTAGAGATCCTAAAGAGGTTTTGGATGATGGACTGCAAGGTTGTGGCCACACCTATTGCATCGAACCTGAAGCTATTGAGTGATGCTTCATCAGAGTCAGTTGATGCTACGATGTATCATCGGATCATTGGGTCCTTGATGTACCTGAGGAACATGAGACCAGAAATTTGCTTTGCTGTGAACACCTTGAGCCAGTTCTTGATAGATCCAAGAAATGTTCACTTGATTGTTGCGAAGCATTATTCGAGGTACTTGAGGGGTATAGTTGATTATGGGCTCAAGTACGATGCGAATCAGAAGATTAACCTGGAGGGTTATGTTGATTCAGATTGGGCAAGCAGTGCTATCGATAGGAAGGGAACTTTAGGGTGTTGATTCAGTATGGGATCAGGTGTGATCTCTTTGTTTAGCAGGAAGAAATTCTGTGTGGCACTGAGTACAACTGAAGCAGAGTATGTCGCATCCTGTTTATCTAGTTGTGAGGAAGTATGGCTAAGGAAGCTACTGTATAATTTATTTGATCTCCAAATGGATGCTACTTGTATACATTGTGACAACCAGAGTTGCGTGAAGTTGTTAGAAAATCTAGCGTTCCATGACAAGTAGAAGCATATCGAGATCAAGTATCACTCTATCAGGGAAATGGTGCAGAGGGGAGCAGTGAAGATCTAGTATGTTGCAATGGACAATCAGAGAGCTGATGTGTTGATGAAGCCACTAGCCAGAGTGAAGTTCAAGAAATTCAGGAAGAAGCTTGGTGTTCTCCAGATCGAGGTCCCTTCCAAGGGGAAGTGATGAGTCTAGAAGCCATTCTGACGAGCAGGTCAGATGTAAGGGGTGAGCCATTTTGTCATGGTGAGAGGATTGGTTCCTTCCATGTCAGATATGAGTGCTGAGATCCATAGCCATTCTGACAAGCAGGTCAGATGTAAGGGTTGATCCATTCTATCATGGCTAAAGGATTAAGTTCCTCTCATGTCAGATGTGAGTGCTGGCCATTCTGATGAGTAGGTCAGATGTAAGGACTACTGCCATTCTAACAACTAGGTCAAATGTAAGGGCTGTGCCATTCTGTCATGGCTAGATGATTAGGTTCCTCCTATGTCAGATGTGAGTGCTAGCCATTCTGATGAGCAGGTAAGATGTAAGGGCTACCACCATTCTGATGAGTAGGTCAGATGTGAGTGCTGGCCATTTTGATGAGTAGGTCAGATGTGAGTGCTGTCCATGACGAGTGATGACCATTATAATCTAGGATGAGCTCCTACATAGATGTAAGGGCTAACACCTTTCTGATGATTAGGTCACATGTGAGTGCTGGCCATTCTGATTTGACTGTAGGATTATGTCCTATATGATCAGATATAAGTTATACCGCCTTTCTGACCAGTTGGTCAGATGTGAGTGTTGGCCATTCTGACAAGTAGGTCGGATGTAAGGGCTATCTCCTTTCTGATGAGTAGGTCAGATGTGAGTACTGGCCATTCTGATGAGGAGGTCAGATGTAAGGGCTACCAAAGACCTATGAGGAGGTAGGCATACACCCAACATGAAAGAAGGTCGACTCTATAGAACTTCTTGTGATGAGAAGAATCATGAGATAGCAGATATGATGGTGACCAAAGGAGATCTAGATCAAGATATGATCCAGATCCAGTTATGATGACTCCGAGAGATCCAGATCGAGTGATGATTCAGATCCAGTGATGATCTAGATCCAGTGATGATGATCCAAATCGAGTGATGATCCAAATCCAGTGATGATGTTCTAGATTGAGTATGATCCAATGATGTCCTAGATCGAGTATGATCCAAAGATGTTCCAGACCGAGTATGATCCAGTGATGTTTCAGATCGCGTATGATCTAGTGATGATGATCTAGATCAAGTGATGATCCAGATCCATATGAAGATGACTTGAAGAAAAGATAACTTGGAGATGCAGATGATGAGAAGATCTAGAGAAGAAGACCGGTGATGAAAATTGTGTCGATAGAATACCTTCCTAGTTAAGACGGAGTGTTGTTGTAATTGTAACTTCATAATGTATTCACTCGTATTCCATATCTATTATAACCTAATGTTTATTCTAAGATGTTATGATGCCATGTCATGCCCCAATGTTCCGATTGGGAGAATCAATAATGTAAACAAGTCATGTCAAATCATTGTGGGTAACCCACTGATTTTCTAAGGTTTAAAGTCCCCACAGTTTCGGGGCACTAGGGTTACTAGACTCTCCTAGTAGAGGTCAGCCCTAGTAGGGTTTTAGTCATGTCGGGATTATTATAAATAGAGAGCTAGACTCTCTATTTAGCACACATCACATACACACTCAAGTGTAGTGCATAGTTGAGGAAGGAGAAGACATTGAGGCTAGAGAAGAATAAGGTTACTGATGTCGGGAGTGCATCTTATTGTTTTGGGGTTTTACCTTTTGTGATGATTCTATCTTTGAGGAAGCTGTGAGGTTTTCTTAGGCAGGTATAATGTAATCTCTTAGTAGTCAAAATGAGTTGACTATGTATTAGTTAGCTGGTAAAAAAAATTAAAACATGTATTTTCCAAAGTTAAACTTTAGAACTTGCAAAAGATTTTATTAAAAAAATATTTATTAATATTTTGTAAGCTGTTGATTGGATAATCAAAAGAACTGACAGTCTTGGAGTTTGGTATCTGGATTTCAAGTGACATTTGGCACTTCTGACATCATGATTTGAGCGAGATTTCAAATCTCCCTGTAAACGAAAGAGGTCACATGTTGGAGGTGCTTTACTACGGTATCGTCCCCTTTTCCAACAATCAAAATCCAAGTAGATTTGAGGAAGAAAATGGTGGTTGTTACTGGGTGGACATGTCCACCATTACACTAATTTCAAGACAGGAAGAAAACAATGCGCTTGATCCAGTGGATTAGTCAATCATTTTAGAAGCTTGCAGTTTCCTACGAAAATTTATCTCGTCTGTTAACGTCGGCCCAGTTCGATTTCTGACAGAGTTGCTTAGGCGAGCACTTAAACGGAGGCCTGGACAATTTGTGATGAAGTTACCCTTGGTTCTTGTTCTGAGTATGTTCAAGAGAATCTTGGCTATTCTAGTCAATAAAGATGCAAGAGAAATTGGGGAGGAACCATCTTCTAAGATCATACCGCCCGCCCCAGGCCAACTGGCTATTCCATCTATAGCTGAATTGTACTCGGCTGGAGTCAAATTATTTCCTACTCATGGCAACCTCAGCACAATATGATTTGACAATAAAACCGCCACGCTTTACCTTCCTCAAGTAAAGTTGGAAGCAACACAAAGGTGATTATGAGGAATCTGGTGGCATTTGCAGCTTCTGCAGCGCTCGGTTCTCTTGTTTCCAGGCAATATATCGATTGCATGAACGGTATGATCAACGGAATAGAAGATGTGAAACTGTTGAGAGAACACGGAATTATTTGCAACCACCTCCAAAGTGACGGAGATGTTGCGAGCCTATGGAACAGCTTGGGTAAGTGCGTTCGTCTAACAAATGTTGGATATTTAGACAAAACCATAGAATATTTAAATAGATATCATAATAGGAAATGGAAAGTTTGTCGTGGTGAAGTTTGTGAATCACTATGTATTCCGGTTGTGAAAATTCCTCACTCTGATAGCTGCAGCGATAATTTTGATCGTCGCATGCTTTGAGGCGTACTGCTCTGTCTATAATTGCAAAAACTGGGTAAATCATTAGAGGTAGGCAGCCGAATCCTGCCAACAGTTAATATAGAAAACTACAAAGTAGCACAGTGCAGAACTTTAATCTCAAATAATTGTGTTTGCTTGTTCTCTATCGACTACGGATTGATTTCGCGGTGGCCTGCAATCCTCGTGGAGGTAAGAGTTGTAGGTGACTACCTAGGATGTGATTACTATATATGTTTTTTAATCAATTAGATTCAATAATAATCATTGATGATACAACTTTTATATTTGCATAGTTTGTGGATTAGTTCACGGAGATTAAATGGTTAAAGAAATAATTATGTAATAGAAGACATTTTGAATTTCATTATTATTTCTTCATATTCTTAGAGTTAAATGGGTTAAAGTGTGACTTATCCATGGGTAGCTACATGTTATCACCCACATTCTTACTGCAATCCATTTACCAACTACTAGCATAGAGAGGACCTACCAAGCACAAACAAAGATCAAATCTCTCTACCAAGCACAAAGAAAGATCAAATCTCTCAAGGTACAAACCCTTTTTGAATGTGGAAACATGTAATCTAATTTTTATGGTTTTACTTTATCTAATTTATGTTGTTTTAGATATATGTAATTCTAAATAATTTAAATTTAATTTAAGCCCACAAGTTATTTTTATTAATATTTTTTACTTTTTATTAAAAACACAATGTAGGATGAGCACCGAAGGAGTTACACATCTCTCTCCTACTGGTTGTAGTATGTACCTCTTCAGTGCAATGATCTTCCATGAACTCTTGGTTATCCATTCATGACCTAGCTACCAATTATTTTTTATATTCATTTTTTTATAATTGTTTATTTCCAATTTTGAATCATTGCCATAAAATCAATATCGACACTCCACTTGTCTCATCCTTAGTAGATGAAAATGCATAGGTGAAAATGCACAGGTCTTTCAATTTGGTAATTAAAACTCCAATCATGATTATGTACAACTATTTGATTAAATCCAATTTAAAATCCAATCACCACTTTAACGTGGTGTTTATCTTCAATGATTTGACACCTATTAACTTAACTTCAATTGATCTAATCTTAATTGATTTAATCATAATTATATTAAATTAAGGATTAGATAAATATTAATAATTCAAATACTATCTTAATAATATATTTGTTTCTAACTATATTTATGGTTCTTATTTTATGGGTTATTTTGAACAAGATTATTGGTTTAAAACTTTGAATTTTATTTAAAAACAATTTTTTTAAGTATAAAATTTTGTCTATTGATATTTTATTTAAAAATTGATTTAGACTTTATTTTTTTTAATATTAAACAAATAAAATAATTAAAATAATTAGTTATAATGATAGACCTCTAAGTTTTTTTTAATATTTAGTATATATTAGTTGTATTTAGTGAAAACTAAAATAATTATCTAACACAAAATATATAATTACAATTTTTTTAGTTTTTAGTTTTTATTAAATATAAAATAAATATTATGTTAATTTTTTAATATAAAAGTTTTAAATAATTAAATTAGTATGAAAGTTTTAAATAATTAAATAATTATAGTTGAGTGCATATTTTTTTTTATCAAAAATCATTCATGAAAATATAAAGGGTTATATAGGGCTTAGAGTGATATCACGCCTATCTATCCCTCCACAACCTCATGACTATGTTTTGATAAATATGATGCAAGCAACAACAACATGCACCCTATTTATAGCTCTATAAGTAATTTTAAGATTAAGTAACCCTTCATAATCTTATGAGCACAACATAGTTGCTCATAACCTTTCTTTTATGTATAAGATAATATAAAATAAATTAGCATCCAAGTTTTTTTTAAATATTTTAGTTTATTAGTTGTGTTTAAACAAGTGAAATAAACAACATAGTTGCTTAATACATGCCTCTTATGTAAAATAAATTGATATTTAATTTGTAATCGTAATAGTTTGTAGTAATTAAATGAAATTATCAATAATAATTACTTTTATTTTTATTTTTAAATCAAGAATGTATGTTAATACACTTGTTATATTAAAAATAAGGATACAAAAATTATAATGATAAACTTGTTTGTACCAAAATTAGCACAACTTTAAAGCATTTAGTTTACTTTAAAAAAATACTTGGTTAGAATTCAAGCGGCTCTTAGGAGAAGACAAAAGAAAAATGTTATTATACCTGCCTGTATTAGTTAGCTCGTAAAAAAAATTATAACATGTATTTTCCAAAGTTAAACTTTCGAACTTGCAAAAGATTTTATTAAAAAAAATTTATTAATATTTTGTAAGCTGTTGATTGGATAATCAAAAACACTGACAATCTTGGAATTTGGTATCTGGATTTCAAGTGACATTTGGCACTTCTAACATCATGAAAAAGTACTGAGTTCCACAATTCATTAATTTTCAGCTTTTTATAATTCAATGCCAATCTTGTACAAAATCATTATATCTTGTACGAAATCAATATCTCTCATTACCGCATCACGGCCGCATTCCCATTTATGCTTTTATTTATTTGGTCATTTTGAAAATAACTTAACGGATTAGTTTCATATTTTTCAAAATCACTTTAATATTTTTCGTTTATTTGTATTAAAGGGGTTAATAATAATCTTTGTTTCTTTTGCAGATAAAAAAATGATATTAAAGAAAATCAAATAATATATTATGGAGGAAAAAGTAAAAAGCTCACATGAAAATTCCTTTGGATTTCGGTACGATTCTTTTTAGCTCTCTTGTTAAGTATTTAATAATATCATTGTCTCGTGTCCCACTAATCTCTCATCCTATCCTCTTTCCAAATTGTAATATTATTTTTGTATAATAGACCAATTCGTGTAATACTAAAGAAAAATCATTCATATTATTAAACTCTTATATAAAATTTATTAATTTACTAATATTAAACTATAATAATAGTAGTTTAATAAACACTTTGTATCTTCCATATTAAAAAGTTTTATTTACATTTAATTGTTGTTTGCAACTTAGTTAACATTTTTCTACAAGCAACATCGCCGGTATATAATGAGAATAATAACATTAGCATAGACCCACATTAAATAGTTCATCTTACATTCAATTATGTATGTATTAACATTTTTACATAAATGTATCATTTCTTTTCATAAAATTTAAAATACCATCTTATAGATTATAAAATTTAAATAAAAATAGTAATCCTTCTTCTTTGGTTTGCTCAACTAACCTAACAAAATAGTTAACATAATATAATATAATAGTAATTTTAATTTTGTTATAAACTTTTTATTGTAGACAACCAAGCTTTACTTTTAGATGATTTCGTAGACAATAATGTAATTATGAAGTGATCATAGATGCAATTTTAGATGTTCTTTTCTCTACCAAGATTAGCTTTCTAAAGTGCCATGCTTTGTTTTTCTAGAGTCATAAAACTCAAAATAAATTAACCTATTGCTATTTTTCCCAAAATTTTCCTAAGAGGCAGGTACTAAGTAGCTTTGCTGCTAATTTCACTTGTTTATTTGAACTTCTTAGTTTTTTATATATATTTTTAATATATTTTAAGTGTCAATTTTTTTATAATCAATGTTAATATAAATATAAAATTGGAGTGGTGTCATCCCTTCATCCAACCATATGGATTTGTATTCTTATGTGGTCATATGGGACATGTAGAGAATTGAAATTGGGAGGATAAATCCATAGAAAAGAGGAAAGTATTTTATAAAACATAAGGTAAAATGAAAGTGTTTTTATAGTGTGTGAAAGGAAATTACTCATGACATGGATATTTTGAGGCTACATGCACGATTAAGTAATCCTTCTCTTTATGGTTTTTAAATTTATTTTTGTGAAATGCTACAAAGTTGGTCAAAAACATTATGAATTTATGAATTTCTTGGTATGTATTTTTTTAAAATGGTACTTATGCAATTCATTATTTTTAAATATTCATAAATTATAGATGTATTATGAATAAAAATTGATATGATCTATGATGGACCTCATAGATTTAATAAAATGTCAATTTCTTTGTTCAAATCAAATTTTATTTTTAAATAAATAAGCATAGGGTTTGATTATGATGAAGTTTTTTTTTAGCAACTTGAACATTGGTAAAAGTTCTTGACAAGACTTGGAGGTTGTTCCATCAACACATATAATGATTCATAATAGGAGTAACAAAGTTTGCAAGGAATTTTCCTTATCTTTCTCCTTATTGAGAGAAATTATCATTTATTAGAGATCAATCTATTCTTATAATAATAACTTCCCTTTGGGCTTGTGAAACTTTATACCCTCAAGAATAAAATAGAAAATTAGGACCCAAAATTCGAGATGTTAGAGCTCAACATGAAGACTAGCTCCGTTTACATCATTACCATTAGTAATACCTTGAACTTGACTTTTCTCATTGTCTATCCAGATGTAAACATTTTATGCTTTGACGAAAATAAATGGGTTGTGTTTTTCTCATAATTTTTCATATTCTCTCGTTTCAATTGGCCCATTAGTTGGAGGAAAGTTGTTATTGGTCGAAGGAAAACTTAGAATACAATCTTCCAAAGAAAGTGGTCATGTGAATTAGGATTGTTCTTATGGGAAACCATCATAAGCAACCTCCAATTTTGTAGATGCCTATCTATGGTCACATGAGCTTATGAAAATTCGTGGAAAATTCTAATGTTTATTATCCAAAAGGAATTAAAATGGGGTATTAGTCAGACCAAAATTCCAACATATGGATATGTTATCTTATTAAGGTAGTTTGTAACGTTATAAAGATAGAAATGATCGAATATATTGCATAATGCATGATAGTAAAAATTATATCATGTCATTGAATTTAAAATTGATTGTAATATTATATAAATAATAAATAATAACAATTTTTAAAGATTTGCATAATGGATCGTCTAAGGTTGAATGACGGAATGATCAAGGGAAACATGGTCGAGTCACTACCAGATAAAAGGAGAGTAGATGCTAGAAGCATCATCAATTTAGTATCTCAAGCTGTGACAATATGTGAGTGGGTCTTTGAATCCATCTACAATGTTAATATTTAGTAAATCATTAAAAGTCATTGTTAAAATTACAGGTTACCATTGTCGAGTGTCACAATTAACGTCATTGGGGTCTCTAAATCCATCTACAAATTTAGAAAATTGGAGAATTTCATTATCAAAATGTAATTTTCCATTGTCGGGCTGAGAGAACTAAAAATTACTAACATAAACCACTATTTTGTATTCTTTGTCATTGTTTTCTAGTCATGTATGTATTATTGTAACTAAATTAGTCATTTACGTAAGTCATTTTTATTTTAGTCACTTGCTATCTAGTCGTATATTTAATCCCGTGACTAAATTAGTCATTTATCTTAGTCGTTTTTAGTTGGATCAGTTAAAATTGCTCTATTTTAGTCATTTATCCCTTGAAAAAACTATGGTGACTAATGTTTTTAGTCACTTAGTAAATTATCTCTCATTTTTAACTAGTGAATGGTGCTTCCATGAATTTCACCATAAATCAAAACATGAATTACACAATACACATAGATCCTTTCAAAAGTACCAAGGCACCCATCGCTGCTAACAACACCATAATATTATAAATCCAAAGATTTAAAAACTGATGCCCGAAGGCCATCGAAACCCCACAAAAAACCCCAATTATGTCGCTTCCCATAAAAAATGTAGAGTTCTTACAGATAGAGCCATCTCCAAACTAAAACGCATCTATTGGAACCAGACCCAAGCAAACCTCAACCAGCGACAAGTTAAAACTCAATCTCAACCATAAATCCAAGAGGCAACAAGTGAAGACTTGTTAACAAGATTATGATAATATATGGCTTTTCCCATAGCTTGTCTTCAAACTAAGAACCATGCCCCTCCTCTCCATCCCTAACACTTGCAACCACAACATGATAAGGATAATGAGAAGTATGAATCATGGGTAAGCTACAAACAAACAACAAATGTTTTGAAACCCAAAATATTCTCATACCTATTATCCTAATGGAATTCATGTTCTCCATACTTCTCAAAGGAAAAAGGAAAGCAATGAAAATCCAAATGACCAAATCTCGTCGTGTAGCCAAACCCTATGTTGGGCTTCCACACTTTCCAATGCATGTTAATGGCGGCAATCAGTTTCCCATTAATGACCTCTAAACCCACTTCTCTATAGTTCATAAGTGTTACATTATCAAATGCCTCCATTTCATACAAATTTATAAACCCCATGAACTATGTTATAAATTCGCCACCCCAAGTCTAATACTAGGTATAAGTTATCATATACATCGCATATGATAGGGTTTTACACCTTAGGACTATTCTCATCAAGCTCTTTAGGCTCTAATCCTAAGACCATGGAATATGCAATATTCCATGGTAGGTTGTTAAGAATAAAGCCCATTTTTGTCTTTAACAAAAGAGTATGAACCTGTAAAAGAATAAAATGAAAGTATAAGTTAATTGATTTTTGTAAAACAAACCTGTTCTACAAATACAAATATGCTAGAGTATGAACAGTTGATAATAATTACCCATGAATAATAAGTGTCACTTAGATAACCCGTCTATGTAATATAAATAATAAACGTGGTAGTGACCTTTTCACTATCCCAAGTCTGTAAGGAACAATAATAACAACAAGTAGGTGTCACCGGCTGCAAGTATGACTACTAGTGATCAAACGTTCAATACTTCGTAACAGGTTTTTCGTTGCTAAGTACACCTGCAAGTAAACAGGTTAAGAGTGCATTAGTTCAACATAACTAAGTAAGCCCACTAGACAAGTAGAAACTTTTACCTCTCAGGAAGTTACATGCACTAGTAGAAAATGAAAAAATAATGACTAAAAAAATGACTAAAATCAGGCTATAAATGACTATTTTTGAGTCGGTGACTAATAGTAGAACATTTCCACTATCTTATAGCTAGTTGTATTTCACTAGTAATTAATAGCTTGACTTAGTAGTCATCAATTTAGTTATCGATTTAGTCATTGATAGACAATGATTTATTTATTAGTATTCAATGATTTAGTCATTGATTTAGTCATGGATTTAGTCATTGATTTAGTCACTCAGTTAGTCATTGATTTAGTCGCTGATTTAGTCACTGATTACAACCATTAATGACCAAATATACAACTAAATTAACTACTAGATGTTAACATATTAATGACTAAGCTAAATATGACTAAGATATGGGAAATTAGCTACTAATAGTTGTATATATGTGAATTTAGTTGTTTTTGTAGTCACAAATTTATGATAGGGCACGGAGGAATCGAACCACCAACCTCTTGCCTATAATTAGGCAAGAACTCTACCATTGAGCTAGAACCCTTTAATAAGTTGTTATTGCTTGACAATGATGATATTCAAACAAATTTATGATAGATATTAATCTAAAAACTACATAATTATTACTATCACAACTTACCAGTAACTAGTATTTATGATAAACTAAATCCTGAGAGTTATGTGCAATTTTCCCTGTAACTAAAGCTAATAAAAATAATACAAATACTCTTACCAAAGAGATTTAGTGATGAGTACCTCTTCCCATTATTAATCACTATCATTCTCATAGTCCAAAGAAGAGTCCTTCCTGAAGGGATTTCGAAGCCCAATGCCATCACTCCATAAAAAACAAAGAGTCAGAAACAAAAGTTTCCCTCTTTTCTACTACAATATTAAGAATCCATGAGCTTCAAGGTGTTTCAGATGTTCCTCATCATGGGCTATCAAAATTAAAACACAACCTCTTGCTTTGATAATTAATAAACTTAAAATTATGCAAAGTATATTCACCTTTTCTTTGAGAAGGTTCCATAATAAGTAGGTCTATGATTGTGATCAAACTGCAAAAGGTTTCTTCTCTTATTGTGAAGCCTATTTTATTGTGATCAAAATGCAAAAGTTTTGGTGTGGGGTTATATTTACAAGTACAAAGTTCAAGGTTCATGAAGAATTGTTCAAAACCTACCATTAGTACAACATTATAACACAGGGTATGTTTCTGCGGGAGGATAGAGGCAGGGTAGAGAAGATGGTAAGAGTAAGAGAGGGTTTGACCTAGCTAATTTAAAGAAAAAAAATCTAAATCTTGGCTGAATTAGAGATTGAATAGTCTCTTAGTAAGGTGTAATGTGATGGTGAGTGAGTGTAGCGCTAAGGCCTTATATTTCTTTTCTCTTAGCCACCGATTTTGGAAAGTGATGCTAAGAAGTCCCCAAGATGGCCAAGGGATATCTGACAATCCTACATGACATTGGTAATGTCCCAGTGCAACTCAAGGACATCCCCTATGGAGTGTTAGATGTTAAAAGATAGGATCATCTGAAAATGGTTATCTCTTGTATTTACATCCATAAAAATAAGTTGATATCCATAGATAACAAACTTGGAAAAATACGAAGGATTAAAATGGCTGGATAAAAGGAAACAAAAGCTGTAAATGCCATATTAGCAAGAGGTAAAACACAATTTTTAAAAGAAAATTACTAATATCCAATAACAAAAGAATAGAAAACTCACCCTTGGCCTCTGAAGGAACAAAAAGTGTGCTTCCCTCTGAATTACTCTGAAATCCTTACACGTTTGGGCCAGAATCATTATTAGATAGTTCATTAATATTCAATAGTTCATGTCCATTTGTGCTTTCCAAAACATCTTGTCCATTTTCCCACTCCCTCTGCAATTTCCTAGACGATGCCAAATTCAGAGTGGAATAATGGCTTGATCTTTCTATAGAACCTTCTGACCTTGCAAATAAAAATATAGACTGCTTGATATTCTAAGAATTCCATGAACTTGATATTTCCTTTGACATCCCATTGCATTTATCAGTCTCAACAAGGAGAAAATTTGCTAAATTGTGAGGACTATTTAATATGCTATCATCTGAATCAAAATTCAAAGACAATATGTTTGAAATTATACTATTTTCTCCAACATCTGAGCCATTCATATAAACATCTGGAAGAATATTACACACCACATTCTCCAAGAATTCTAGCTTTCAAGAACTGGCATTAGAATCTCTAGCAATTTCTACTTTCTTCGAAATTTGAAAACCAGTACTTGTACTTCTATCGGTTGCATCTAACATAGACTCATTTTCAAAATTTATGATAGAGCTTGTACTAGTATTTCCATCTTCTAAAACTGATCTTTGCTCTAATATAGGCTCATTTTAACAATTATGGATAGAACTTGCACTAGTCTTTTCAGCAGTTGAAACTAACGTGTACTAGTATTTCCAACTTCTGAAACTGATCTTTCCTCTAACATAGTCTAATTTTCACAATTTTGGATAGAACCTGCACTAGTATTTTTAGCAGTTGAAACTAATATTTCCTCTACTTTATGATTAGTAACTCTAGAGCTGTCATCGTCACCATTAAGGGTGCAAGTATTTACATACTTTTGATGAATAAAAAAATCTGGCGAAACCAGTAGTTGTACTTATATCAATTACATCTAACATAGACTCATTTTCAAAATTTTGGATAGAGCTTGTACTAGTATTTCCAGCTTCTGAAACTGATCTTTCCTCTAACGTAGCCTCATTTTCACAATTTTGAATAGAACCTGCACTAGTCTTTTCAGCAGTTGAAACTATTGTTTCCTCTGATTTATGATCAATAACTCCAAATTTTTCACCGTCACCATTAAGGGTGCAATTACTTACATACTTTTGATGAAGAGAACTAATATCGAACAACAAAAGAAGACAAAACTCACCCTTGGCCTCTGAAGGAACCAAAAATGTGCTTCCCTCTGAAGTACTCTGAAATCCTTGCACCTTTGGGACAGAAGCATTATTAGATAGTCCATTAATATTCAATAGTTCATGTCCATTTGTGCTTTCCAAAACATCTTGTCCATTTTCCCACTCCCTCTGCAATTGCCTAGAAGATGCCAAATTGGGAGTGGAATAATGGCTTGATCTTTCTATAGAACCTTCTGACCTTGCAAATAAAAATATTGATTGCTTGCTATTCTGACACTTCCATGAACTTGATATTTCCTTTGATAGCCCATTGCATTTATCAGTCTCAACAAGGATCAAATTTTTTAAATTGTGAGGTTTATTTAATACACTATCTTCTGAATAAAAATTCAAAGACAATATGTTTGAAATTATGCTTTTTTCTCCAACATCTGAGCCATTCATATAAACTTCTGGAAGGATATTACACACCAGATTCTCCAAGCATTCTAGCTTTCTAGAACTAGCATTAGAATCTCTAGCAATTTCTACTTTCTTGGGAATTTGAAAACCAGTACTTGTACTTCTATCGGTTGCATCTAACATAGACTCATTTTCAAAATTTTGGATAGAGCCTGTACTAGTATTTCTAGCTTCTGAAACTGATCTTTCCTCTAACATAGGCTCATTTTCACAATTTTGGATAGAACCTGCACTAATCTTTTCAGCACTTGAAACTAATCTTTCCTCTGCTTTATGATCAGTAACTCCAAAGCTATTACTATCACCATTAAGGGTGCAAGTATTTACATAATTTTGATAAAAAGAACAATCTTTAGAACTATAATCATCCACTGAAAATTGGACTATTTCCATAAAGGGAGGCACCTCCGCTTCTAAAGAAATAGCTTTAAAGCAACCTTCACCATATGGTTCTACAAAGTGTTCTTCATAATTGTTTTTATACCTATCATCAAATGGAGACCTTTGTAGACAATTATCAACATGGTTTCCTGAAAGCATTCTACTACTTTTATTTAGAGCAACAACATTCACTTCACTGTTCCTTTGAACAACAGAGTTGCTTTGAGGGTCAGATATTGGAAATCTATCTTTAGAAAGTCCAACACAGACAATACCATATGACACTGAAGCTGCATCTGTTCTTTCACTTCTTGTTGTTTCAATGTGTCCACTGCCCATCCAAGATGAATCCTTGTGTGTGTGAGAGGAATAATTCTTCAATAGAATTTTAAAACCTTCATGACTCCTACATTTCATAGTAGGATCAACTAAACTAGCATTTTTTCCATGGAAAGCTTCCCCAGTGGTATTTACACGTGAATTTAATTTTATATCAGTTCCACTCACTGCATTAGGTTTGGAATCAATATGGTTTTTAGAGATAAATGTTGATGAGTGCCCACCCTTATTGACCAATAGCTTGCCATGATCAGAACTCAACCTTGATGCCGCATCTTCCACCACCAAGGCAGGGAGATTTAATGTTGGAGACACTGAAAGTTAATGAGATGAACTTGTTTTAGGATTATAGGATCACTGAACAGCTGGGATTCTCATACTAAATGATTTTTCCTATGCAACATGCGAGCCCCTGCAACAACCATTAATGTCTCAATATTCGGTAAGATATGTAATATTCCACCACAAACTCCTAAATCATATGGAAGCTTATGTTCACTAAACTTAATGTGTAATGTTAGTCTGCACCAATCCATGGGGGTGTTGGAAAACTAAACAAATATTACATGACAATAAATAGATTTCATACCAAGATGCATTAGCTAGCAATACAACTGATCTTCCAGCAGTTCCAATGGCGAGGGAAGTCTAGGAATTACCTCCTGCGTTCTAGTTTCACATGGAAATATGAACATGCATATATTATTAGGAAATGAAAATGAAGCCATGTATAAATAATATAGAAGACAATCACTGAATTAAAACATAAGTTGTCTAAAGAAAATACGCATTACCTTCTATACTAATGATTATTTAAGACTGAATCAGAAGCTATTAAATAATCTGATATGGAAGCATAGAAAAATCTGTCTACACAGATATCAATAAAAATTGCTAAAGATAATTGGATGGAAGTACAATATACTAAAATCCTAAAGTCACTTACAGGAGCCAGTGATTTGCTCAATTTACTTGAAGAAGCTGATCCAAGCAAGGAAACCTCTTCCACTGGTGGAGGTAAACAAAGACCCCAGTGTTGCTGTGAAGGATTTGTAACATCATAGAACTTCTGGGTTTTGTTGCTAGAAAAATAGGACATAGAAAATAAAAAATCATAAAAGCTAAATGTGAAATATTTTTTAAAACAATTTATCCCAATAAAGAAAACTTTCTAAGTTAATATAAATATATTAATAAGAATATTATGTCGAATGTTGCAAAATGAACTAAAACAAATAATTGGGGCAACAATACAATAAATATTACATCCCGAAACTAGTGTACAGATGTACAAATTAGCCAAGGCTGATGTCTAAAAATTTGTCCATTCCAATTTGGTCCAACAAATTTTACAAAAATTTCCCCCAAATGACCTCTTGAAGACTTTCTTCACTACAATAGCCAACCCCATCCATGTGGGGCCTTCCTCTTCCCATTGCTTCAAGCAATGAGGTCATCGTCACATAAATCTAGTATTCAAAGCATGGGATAAATTGTCCAAGGGGGTGTTGAATTGGTTCCACATGTCAACAATGATTGTCATCACAACGCAAAATCAATATCAATGATTTTTAACACAACCTCTACAAAATCTACATCAAAAAATAAAAGCACAGGAACCCCCTCTCTCAAATGGTTTCCATAGATTTCTCATCCATGGTATCCCCGCCATCATAAATCTCTCCCCAAAAAGGCTTGTAGTGTTTGCATTTCAAAGAAGATCAAATGTCGGTGTTGTGAATTTCAACAGAAGTCAATCTTGATCCACCACTTCCCATCAATCACCAGTCTACATAGCACTCCTCTCTGAATTTGACTGTCTCAGAAAAGACTAAATCTCACTCACCATAGACAATAATGCAACTTTCACCTATACAAAGCGATGCAACAGGAGTAATTTTGAGGCACATCTTGTCTCAGCAACTTTCAATGACTCCAGCTTGAAGAATTGTCAAAAAAATGGCTTCAAGCTGATGATGGTTTATGATGGACTATAGAGTTGTTATTGCATGATGGTTTATCAAAACTTTGGTTTATGAGTTTCCATGCATCAAATAAAAATGTTGTTTGGGTTATAAGGTAGCGAATGTTTGCTTCTACACCTAACTCCAAACAACCTCTAGATAGCTCCAATCACAAGAGGCATTATAAATAAACCTCACAATTTAGCAAATTTGCTCCTTGTTGAGACTAATAAATGCAATGGGTTGTCAAAGGAAATATCAAGTTCGTGGAACTCTCAGAATAGAAAACAGTCAAAATTTTTAAATGAATATTAATGGACTATCAAATAATGCTTCTGGGCCAAAGGTGCAAGGATTTCAGAGTACTTCAGAGGGAACCATATTTTTGGTTCCTTCAGAGGCCAAGGGTGAGTTTTGTCTTCTTTTGATGTTGGATATTAGTTCTCTTCATCAAAAGTATGTAAATACTTGCACCCTTAATGGTGACGGTGACAGCTTTGGAGTTACTGATCATAAAGCAGAGGAAATATTAGTTTCAACTACTGAAAAGACTAGTGCAGGTTCTAGTAAAAGCTCTATCCAAAATTTTAAAAATGAGTCTATGTTAGATGCAGGTTCTATCCAAAATTGTGAAAATGAGCCTATGTTAGAGGAAATATTGGTTTCAGAAGCTGGAAATACTAGTATAGGTTGGTTTCAGCTGCTAAAAATACTAGTGCAGGTTCTGTCCAAAATTGTGAAAATGAGCCTATGTTAGAGGAAAGATCAGTTTCAGAAGCTGGAAATACTAGTACAGGTTAGTTTCAACTGCTGAAAATACTAGTGTAGGTTCTAGTACAATCTCTATCCAAAATTTTTAAAATGAGTCTATGTTAGATGCAGGTTCTATCCTTATTCAGAGACTAATGGTTAGTTTCAAAACTGTGAAAATGAGCCTATGTTAGAGGAACCTAAACTAGAAAATTTCATCTTTAGACATCTTGTCTTCTATGAAATCAAATTTAGATATCATTGCTTGTTCAGAGACTGTAATAACTCCTTAAATATTTTCATATAGTAGGAGGACAAGAGATGTATCGCCTTTCTTCTTTAGGAGATACTTCACTTCTAGCAGAAACATTTCATAGATAGAACTCCCTACATTGCTAACTCAAATCTCATAATTTCTTACTTACAACCTCTAGATAGCTCCAATCACAAGACGCATTATAAATAAACCTCCAATAGTAGTTCTATCAGACAGTGTAGGCTTTGAGTCACAAAACCAATGGACAGAAAGAACCTCAAAACACCCTTGAGCATAGCCTTGGATATTAGAATAGTTGACAATAGACCGCATTGTTGGTATTGGGATTCTTCCTTGAAGTCCCTTGAACCCTCACTCATTTTGATCTTTCAGGCTCTCTAGGATTCGATAGTAATAATTTTCGCATTCTCCTTGCAGTCTTCTATTTCTTACATGAAGATAAAAAGGATGGTGAGGCAAGCATTGGAGAAATGCAAATGAACCTTACTTGAAATTTCTATCCATGTGAATCAATGGAAATAGAAAAGCATATTTGTACTCAAATATTTATCATTTGATGAAACATACCCCAGAAACAAAAATTATATTACAAGTATGACTCCATAAAAGATCCAAATATGTCTTTGATACTTTTATACAGAAGTACTTACTTTTTCTTGTCAATATCTAGTATGTCACTCTTCTCTTCCTTCTCAACAATAGCCTGCAATATTTTATGGGTAAGCCAGTAAGACACTCATTTTCTAGCAAAAAATCTCAAGAAAGGTAGTAAACAAGACCTATCCGCATTTATATCTACTGTATTATTTGACTGAGAAATATTCAATAGCCTAAAAAATAAAAGAATTTCTTAATATGGAATTAGTTCATGAGTTTACATGAATTCTATCAGGGTATATGTCATGTATTCATCCTGCCTCTACTTGCCTCCTCTCTGTCAGAACTACCAAAGACATTAGTCATAACTTATATTCTTAAAAGAAATTAAAGCATTTAGAATATTGAATGCAGAACAAAACAAAAACATCTATATACAAAGGAAAAATCCATATCGAAGGCAGATGACATTTATTGAAAGCAATTAATTTTAAAGAACATACTTTAGTAATGTAATATTTTATTTGCTTCAAACTTTAGGAAGAAGCTTTGCAATACCCTGAATAGTTTTCACCTAGAATTTAAATGGCAGCATTGACAAACACAAAAATCAACCCTGAATTGGAATGATACTTGTTTAGGGTATATACAAGATGAATTTACACCATAGTATTTTAATAAAACAAATGCCCTATAAAATAATCTACTAGATTTAGTAGATAGTATTTTGCAATACAATCTACTAAACAATTTTTTTTTTGTGGGTTGCTCCAGTCTATAGACTTTCCTTGTGCCTATTTTTCCATTGCAATAAAAGGCTGCAATATATCATACCTACACTTTTGTATTATGATCAAAATAATTTTATAATAAATGACCAGATATCAGTTGGAAGTTGCTGGAAACTCCTCAACAACATTCTCAAAAGAAGTTGAACATAAATGCTTGCCTAATAATCAAGAGAAGAATGCCATAAATGTCCAAGGATTACTTTAAATCTCTTGTAATTGTTGGTCATTATCTATAATCTGCTAATGTGGCATGAGGTAACAAAATAAAAATAGGTCATCTCTAAATAACCCCCTTTTCTTTTTGGAGAAAGGCATTGGCATGTATAAAATGACGGAAATATCATAAAAAATATAGGATCTATTGATAGCTCAGTCATTATTTCCTTATGAAATGTGATGTTAGGATTATACCTTTTAAATATAAAAAATAGTTGAACCTGGTTACTACCACTTTAGAGGGAGAATCTATAGAAAGAGGCAAATTATTACAACAAAATCAATATTCTAATACTCTTTAGAAAATTTCCATGATACTGATAGTGAGCTAGTGTTTTCCTCCTCTATTGTACCTAGATCCTACTACTCCCTCATTTATTGTTAGTTGTACTTAGATCCTACATTCCCTTTGAATATAGACAGTTGGTTGCACTCTCAAGACCCATTGACCTTTTTGTTGGTCATTTGTTGTACTATGAAAAATATGACATCTATAACATCCATCCCCATTTAATTCCTACGGAATCACCCATGGGCCTATTAAAAATAGTGGGGCTGTACAAAGAGAATGACATACAGAAACAGAGTGACTACATAGAGAGGGAGATAAAGCACAAGAGTTAAATATAAATTTTTAAACCTTTAAGAGGCATAGGAGGATGCATACCTAGAGGATGTTCCTTCTTGAATTTATTCTTTTCCATTTCTAAATGTCCTTGTTTATAGATTGACTTCCTCTGTCCAAAGAAACCAATTTCACCTTCCTACAAAACAAGCATAGGAATGAAAATAAGAAAAATGCACAAAACATGCAAAATTGCAAATCATTAAACAATTTCCTTGGATTGTGAGCATGAAAAATACATCTGATGATTGAGACTTCCAGCTGATTGCGAAATATATCATCCATGGGTACATAGGTAAGAAGGTATCAGTAGACCTAAGGACCTAAGGACCTAAGGACCTATATTACAATCCAAGGCACTCAAAGCATGACCCTTTGAATAAGATACAGTGACAGGGCTATGGTCCCATGATGACAAGAGACCCATCTATGGTCCTCTTCCAAAACTATATCGATATATGATATACAAATAACATCTAGGAAAGGCATGCCCATTACAAAGGTATATGGTGGTGATATGGTTCCTTATTTCATTTAGATTCAATTTGCAATAGCACATAGAAATATGTGTCTATATTCTTGATTATCTTGACTTGATGCAGTACCCATTAGAACACCAGCCTTGCTTATTGTCTAGCAATTTCAGCCTGTAAACATACACCACTCAAAGAAATTATTTTTTTTACATCATGAACAACAACTAAAAACAAGAGGATATTGCAGTCATAAATGCACTTAAATAGTCATTTTGAGTTTGCAAATGCTAAAAAAAATTAGTTCACGATGAACAAAAGGATCTATAATTTGTCAATAACATTGTGTTAACTATATGACTAATAGTTTCTCCAAGTAAGGAAATGTAGTGATGCAATACATTATCAGTACATATGACCTAAATCCCAACAAAATAAAAGTTACAACAACTCACCTTGTTGTAGTATATGGCCAAGCATACACTAATGATAACTATAGAATTCTTTAGTAAAACATCATCATTACTTAGAACTTGAAAAGGAAAACCTACAAGACATCACTGCAAATGCCAAATAGAACTTTTGACAGGTAATTTGAATGTACTTGAAAGTCTGAGCCACTGAAATGCTCTTAAAATCCCAATAGGTAATATATTTGTGCCCCATAAACCTTAATTGGCACATGTTAGGGAAAACTAACTATAGTTAGCTAAGGGCCACTGGAATCATGATTTTTCAAAGCACAAAAGCACAAGACATAGTATTTTGCACACAGCTGACTTGATTTCCTATTACAGATTATGTTTTAACACATTTATAGTTCCTATTTATTTTTTAAATTGTACACTGAATATAGATTGTATCTCTAGGAATAAATAGCTCACCTTATAATAGATAGATCTTATCTTGAAACCATCTATCCTATCATATTTTGTCCCTAATATTTTTATCAAAGTAGGTTTCCCAACTAAAATGGCCATTACCTCTTTAACACCCCTTCCCAACAACCATTTTATTTTCTTTTATGCCAAGAATCTTCCTAAACCTCTGAAACTACTCCTTGATCAATGCTTTCCTGAAGATTTCAGCAAGCTGAACTTCAATCCTGTAGTGTGCCACTTCAACTTTTTCTTTTTGCACCTATTCTCCCTAAAAAAGTGATAATGGATCTCAATATACCTAGCCCTTGCAGAAAACATCATATTTTTTCTTACTTAAGTCACACTCTCATTGGCATAGTAGATGGGTGTGCCTTGACGTTGTTGAAGGTTAATGTCACAAAGAATGCTCCTTCACCATATCACTTCACAAATGGGTATAACTACTGTTTTGTATTATGCCTTTGTGTCGATAAATTAAATAGTTGGTTGGCTTCATAAAAATCCATGAAACTACTCCTAATTCCATGCTGAGAGAGAAACCTCTGGTGGATTCTATTTCATTGATGGAACATGCAACCTACCCAATTGGAATCTATGTACAGGACCAAGTTTAAGTCATGACCTTGTGCATGTTCAAGTCCAACAAAGTTGCTTTGAGGGACAGAGATTGGAAAGCTATCTTTAGAAAGTCCAACACAGACAATACCAGATGACACTAAAGCTGCATCTATTCTTTCACTTCTTTCTATTTCAAAAGGGCACTCACCCAGAGGACAACTATTTTCATAGCTGCTGCATGTTCTTGTGTAGACTGTTCAAAATTTGGTGAGCCCTTGAGTTCACCAACAAATGAAACTATGTCTAGAGCACCTTCAACAATTTTCTCGACCTTTTCAATTATCATTGGATTCATGTTTCCCTCTTCTGGTGCATCACCATTTTCACCTTCATAATTATCAGGTTTACTGCATGAATCTTTTTCCATGTTATCATGTTGTCTTCCATAGGGTTCTGACAAGGAAAAATGATAGATATTAAATATGAACTCTTGTATAGCCTCGAGCTGGCCCAGCTTCCTTAATCCTCTACATGTAATTTCTTTTAGGGAAACTTAGTATCTCAAACAGAAAAAGAAGATTTAGTACAGTAGTCTCCAAATGCATTCAAACATTTGAAAAAACAACAAAAGGGATCAAAAGTAATACTATGCACCACTAGACATGTTCTTCAAAGTTCAATGTCCAATGTTCAATAAGATATATAATTTCCCCAAATAGAAATAATACTTCTAGTGACTGCAATACAACATATCTATCAAATAATGCCAATAAAGTAATCACTTTCAAACCAGCATATAAAATAAGGATGAGATATGGAGTTACCCAACAACATTCAACATCCTTGTATAAGAAAGCCAACATTCAACACCATTTTTTTATAACGGAGTCTTGGGTATGTGGACCTACTATGGGGTATGGCAGGGTATGGCAAGAGATGTACCCTAGGAGTACCCAAGTACCCGGTACAGGTACGTGTACCCTACCCCCAGGTATAGGTACCCTTGAAACATAGCTTAAAACTTAAGTATGATTTGCCAAACACTTGGGGATTTCATCTCTATGATCTTGCAAATCTATCTTGAATGTTCACAGAAATATTGATGTATAGAAACAAGAATGTGCTTGCATAAGCCATTCACAAAAGTCTTGAAATTTAGCTAGACAGTAATTCTATAGTCTTGTTCCATATACCAAACGAATAGGAAATCCCACCTCATTGCCTTCCAAACAATCTATTACTTCAACTGCCAAAAACTTGTATTTCTCAAATCATGGAAAGATAAAACCAACTATGTCGAAAAGGGTAAACATATCCTGGTCTTGCTGATAACTTCCCAGGTTTGTGCACTAGTACATATTTAATAGCAGATAAAGCCAAATAATATGTTATACAAATTCATAGTACTAAAACAATGTAAGTCTCATCAATTTATAAAGGCTGAAATAATGTCAAGGAGTGATTGACTTCCATGACTTGGAAATGGCGTATCAAATGAGTTGATTTACTCAGTTGCAATTTACATATGTACTGAATTTTGAGGCGATTATTTGTCATAGTTTGTACTATTGGTTAGAAACCAGGACTTGTGCATTTGTCCTATTTACAAGATAATAGGATTAGGCTTTAAAAATCAGTGGTAGAAAGCCTATGGTGTGACTTGTAAGAGTGCATCAGCCTATCTCGAAACAAATTGACAAAAGAATTCTTCTAACTTCTAATTAGGAAAATTAAATGCAATGCCACCTTTCAAAAGCTCTCATATGTATTATGAATAATAGAATTGCACCTAAAAAGTAACGATGATTGATTTGCAGAATTATTTGGGTCAGTAGGGCTACCAAAGCTAAATAGTGGGGTCTAAGCTTTTGAAACCAAAATCTTAACAAGTTGATAAGAGTATAGACCCATCTAAACTTGGGTATGATAAGCACCTTGAGGCTGCATATCTCAAGTTACAATGTATTATATCTTAACCATTTATGTGATGTCTTAGATGTCAACCATTTATGTGAACTCAAGATATGCATCCTTGAGCTTTGCATGCATATCAAATTATATTATAGATGGGTCTCCGTTAGTTTCCATATTCAATGAACACAATGCACTATCTAGATTCATGGTAATAACGTTTTGTGAAGGCAGACTGGTTGTGAAGGAAGACTGGTTGCGAATCAGTGTGATTCTCTTGTCAAAAATCAGTCCTAGACATATATCATTAAAACAAAAAGTAGGATAAACATATATAGATGTTATAGTAGTGAAAAAGCAGGAATTTATCACTGTTTCTTCAGATGAAAATAAAGACAACATATGAGAACCCAAACCTGATCATCACTTTGGGAGGTCTCGTCAGACTCGTCGCCAGAAATTTTATCCAAGTCATTATGAAATGATAAGCTGCAACCATCATCAGATGAATCTGAACCATCAACATAAAAAAAAATTGAGCCATCTTCTTACTCTAATAAAATAAGGTTTTCTTTAGAAGCAGTAGTTGTTTCCTTGCATTTCTTCTTATTTCCCGTGTTTTGCTTTACTTCATTAGCACTCCTATCTACATTGTGCTTATTTACCTTTCCTGTTCTCTTCACTTCATCTGTAGGATCCTTCTTCTTGGGGTTTTTATGCTTCTGGCTGCCCCAATTTACTTTGTTTTTGTCTGCAGAAGGCATTCTTCCTCCCTTCATTCTTAAAACAACAGAAAAAGTTAAGTAGGAGTGAAAGAGCACTAAATCTATCAATGAAATACCAAATAAATCCTGGCTCATTAGCTGTTTTATTTAAGAAGAATGGACATACTTACATGTAAGACATAAATGATATCACCTAGCTATAAATTTATTATCAATTTTAGAAATACAGCCAGAGAAATATTTTACTGTACACTCTTCCACCCAAATACACTAAAAAATATAACCACCAACATGATCTAAATCATCCAGGGAAATACAGAAAGGCCACAACCACTGTGGTATAATGGTCACTAACCAATCAATGGCTTCAATGGAAGGCACCAATTAATACAAATGCATGGAATTGTGTCCCATTTAAAGGGGATATATAGAGAGAGAGATAAAATGCATTTGGGTTTCCGTGAAAATATTGGAAGAGGGGGCAGGGATAAGAATATGGAATTTAGTGTTCTTCTTTCTTCTACATAGTTTCACCACAGTCAAGTATGCAGGAGGATAATTCACCAACATTTCAACATCTGCTTGACTGATTTAGTTAAAAGTCTGCAATTTCAGTACTTAACCTGAATGAATAAACTCCGCAGAAGCCATTATTCCTCCCTTCATTGTTAAAACAACAGAAAAAGTTAGCTAGGAGTGCAAGAGCACTAAATCTATCCAATGAAATACCAAAGAAAAGAATCCCAACTCATTAGCTTTTTTATTTAAGAAGAATGACCATTTAAGATAAATGGGCAAGCATAAAAACCATGGAAAATAAACTCGGGGTGTTGAGAAGAGATTTCCTTTTACTTTTATGAATTTTCTGATTGTCTTGCATGCACATTTGTATATAATGTTAAAAACCAAGCTATAATATGAATTCAAAACTATCCCATTGATTTATTTATCATGTGTCTCATTTCTGATTGTGTTGGCGTCTAAACCACCTGTCCCAAAATATGACACTATTTCCCCTTCATATTTTCCATTCAGAGCATACCCTGCAATCATATCGCTTCACAAAACCACATTCCATTCAGGGATATTGTCAAACACTTTCCTTGCATCCTCAACAATAGGAGGAATAGGAACAACAAACATGCTATCCCCACATCCTTTGAGGACTACAATGATAAACAATAACACCGTGTAATGATCAATTACCCCCAAAGGTGAAATGAAAGTAAGCAAACACATGCATGGCAACATTAAAATCTCTCATTTCCTTCTTCCTTTTCCTCGATAACTGTTGGTTTTATTTCTCACATTGAATTTCCCAAGTTTCCCTGGACAGCTCGTGGTTCATGCTTGCAAGGAGATTCAATCCATTTCATCTCCACCACATCCACAACAACCAAAAAAAGCCATGAATAAAAAAAACACAATAGGTAATCAAGGAAAACATAGAAGAAAACATACCTGAAGGTCTAAACATTGCTGCCATTCTCGAGGCAATGGAGACTCAACGTGAAGCTCAATACCAATATTTGACAGTTTCAATTTATGTCCACCGACACCAATATTATCACAAAGTTTAGAATTTCCTGAATTCCAACTCCATTTACTCTTCTTAGATGTGTCTTCAAGCATCTTCTTATAAGCCCATTATAAGCGTGACACATTAGCAGTGTAATAGTGCTCGCTCTCAACCATGGATTGAATGATAGGTGAGCGGACTCCCTGGATCATGATGCAGCTGAAACTTGATCTCATTGCTGGTGATTTGCGACGTGTTCTTCGAGGGCTGCATCTGCCAGGCCTCTGGCTGGGCTGTCAGATCTTATGATTGGCTTCTTTGTTGAACCCAAGGCTGTCCTCACGATGGCTCATGTGCTGAGCAGTTTCTCTGCTGGGGCAGTCTGATGGTGACTGGGGTGGGTGGAGATTCATCCCCTGATCTATGCTTGTATTCCTTTTACTGGTTAATTTCCTCTCATATCAGTAGATCTAGCAAAGGAGACCCCTCGAAGTTTGTTAAAATAATTGAAGATGTACTGGAAGTTTCCCTCCCCCCGGAAGAAACTATTTGGGTTGCTCTTTCCCTCGAAGATAGAGCCTTGATCAAGCGATTCGAGTGGCTTTGGCCCTCACCAAAAACTACTAACAGCTGGGTCCAAAGAAACTGGAGACCTCTAATATCCAAAAATGTTGCATCATCCTCCTTCGGAAGGAGTTACTTTCTGTTTGCCTTTGAATCCAAGGAAGAAAAAAATTTAATTTTTAGGAATGGGCCCTATTTCATTGGGCCGCAGGGTATTTATCTTAATGGGTGGAATCCAGACTTCGAACCCGAGGCTGACACCCCTAAAGCAGTGCTAGTCTGGGTTAGACTCCATAATCTCCCCATGCACTGCTGGAACCCTAAATCTCTCCAAGCTATAGGGACCGTCTTAGGGAAATACATTGACATGGCTAGTCCAGAGGACCAATATTCTTGTTCCTGCATATGCGTTGAGGTTGATCTCAAAGCTGGATTGCAAGAAACTATAAAATTAACAGTGGGGAATTGGTGGCATTTCCAAAATCTTGACTATGAACAACTCCCTTTCAAGTGTAGAGGATTCCATGAATACGAGCACTTCATCCGTAATTTCCCTAAAAATACCAAGATCCAACAAGACAAGGAAGAAGGATGGAAGAGGGTTAATAGATATAAACCTAAAAGTCAAATCGGAATGGATCCAAAGAAGCGTGAGGGGAACAAAGAAGCTAGGGTTATCCCACTTGAAGGATCTCAAGAAACCTCCAAGACTAAAGAAACCAATGAAGCAAGGGATGACTCCAATGAAGTCGAAGAGAAATCTAGCAATGGAGATAGTAAGGAACCCAAAGCAGTCCCATTAGACCATCAAATGAAATATTAGGATGAAGGTGCAGCAGTGATAAAAGAAGGAGAAAACATGGGGAAATCAGAGGAAGAATTTGAATCGGAAGAAGAAGAGGAGGAAGGGGAAATAGAACTTACTACCCCAAGACTGTCCAAAACCAAAGGAAGGAAATACAAGAAAGAAGTTAGGGAACAAGCTACCTACAAGGATAAGCTACAAGGCTCCCAGCTAACCCTGGAAAAGCTACTAAAAACACTAGAAACACCTACCAGCAGGTGCATGCCTAGAAAGGGATGCCTTCCGTCACTAAAAATAAGTAATGAAGGTCCTCTCTTGGAACTGCAGAGGTATCGGTAGCAAAATCAAGGAAGAATCTATGATATATTTAATTTATTTACACTAACCGGACATCTTTTTGATCTAGGAGACCAAGATGGAGGAAGCCGCATTTCTCCATGTAAGTATGAAATTTTAGAAAAAAAGAGTCAAAGCTGCAATTAGTTCAAGGGCCGCATCTGGAGGCATTGGAACTCTGTGGGATGATAAGAAATTCGAGGTTGTTGAAATCAAATATAGCTCTTGTTGTATCCTCACCCTGATGAGGCAAAAAGACACTAATACTCTGGTAAGAATTTTCAATATTTATGCACCCAATTCTTATGCTGAAAAAAAATCAGTTGGAGTCTCCTTCGCAAGGAAAGGAGTAACCTACAAGGAAATGCAATCCTTGCAGGGGATCTAAATGTTATCCTCCGCCAAAATGAAAAAAGAGGGGGCTCCCTGGTTAGAGACCCCATCAGAGAAACTATTGATGAGATCATTTTGGAATGGGATCTCATGGATGTTAAACCCTCTATTGGAAAATATACCTGGAATAATAAAAGGATCGGGCCCAGGCATATTGCTGCCAGACTTGATCGATTCCTAGTCCAGGACACTTTCCTCCTGCTTGGTCTGAATCTGTCATAAAAAAATCTTACCGTTTTGAGGATCGGATCACAAGCCTATTCTCCTTGAGATGGTAAATGATAAGAATTTGGGCCCTATACCTTTCATATCCAATCCTATGTGGGCCAATCATCCTGAGTTTCTAACGATTGTTACTGATTCTTGGTCTCCCCCAGTTACAGGGTCTCCCTTCTTTGTCTAGGAGGAGAAACTTAGAAATCTTAATAAAGATCTAAAAACATGGGCTAAGTTGATCCCCACTCGAATATATAAAACAACCCAAGCTGCACTAGCGCTGGAGACCCACCAAACCGGCATGAAGGATAAAATCGTGGATTACATTGATATACAAATGGAAATTAAGCTGCAATCAAACCTCCATGCTGCTTGCAGACAACAATTCGAGTGGTGGAGGCTAAAATCAAGATGCAAATGGCTGAATGATGGAGACAGGAACACCGGCTTCTTCCACAAGCAATCTGAGGCTAGAAATTTTTTTAATTGTGTGCTTGAAATCCAGGCTCAAGACAGGTTTATGAGCAACTTTGAAGATATCAAAACTAAAGAGACCAGGCATTTCAGTGACTTGTTCAATGCCCAGCCTATCATTGAAGACGTTAATCTCCTGAAACTTGTTCCTAGAGCAATAAAAAATAATGATAATGCAACTCTGATACAGATTATCGCTCTGGATGAAATCAAGATGGTCGTCGATGGTATGGAGGATGATAGAGCTCTAGGTCCCGATGGGCATAACGCCAACTTCATAAAACTTTGTTGGGACATAATAAAAAATGACTTACTCAAAATGGTCAACAAATCTCATAGGTGTAGCAAAATTGGTGGTTGCACGAATTCTCCTTTTTGGCTCTCATCCCCAAAGAGAAGGATGCTAAATCTTTTGACAAATTCCAGCCTATATCCTTGTGCAACATAGGATATAAAATTATTACTAAGATTACGGCCAACAGAATAAAACATATCCTACCTAACCTTATTCCGGTGAACCAAGGTGGATTCGTTAAAGGTAGGAAGATTTGGGATAATATTATTTTAGTTCAAGAGTCTATTCATTCTAGTCTGAAGAACGACGACAAAGAAATGGTGGTGAAACTTGATCTAGCAAACACCTTCGATAGAGTCAGCCATTCATTTCTCTTTCATGTAATGCGGAGATTTGGTTTTACTTCAGGATTTATCTCTTGGATCAAGGCCTGTATCACCAAGCTATGGATAGCCCCACCAGTCAACGGAAGCGCTGCCCCCTTCTTTCAAGCTTCGAGAGGTTTGAGGCAAGGATTCCCACTCTCCCCTTTGCTTTATGCCATCCAAGCTTTAGTTCTAAGTTTTTCAGCTGGAATATGCCAGGCAAGACCAGGATCTATCAGGCATTACGATGGCTAGAGGCACAAAAGATATCAATCACATGAAATTCACGGATGATACTATATTTCTTGGAGGATCCAGTTAGATAATAGCCCGTCATTTAAAGAATCAAATGAACCATTATTGTCACACCTCCGGAAACAAAATCAATTTAAGGAAGAGTCATATCTATGGATGGAATATAAATCCTAGGGAAATGATATATATTACTCGGGTTCTTAATATGGATGGTGTTGTTTCCTGGGATTCCTTTAATTATCTAGCGATCCCTATTTTCAAATCCAAACCCAAGAGCTCAGCCTGGAATCCTATTGTGGAAAAAATCAAAAGGAAAATCAACGGATGGGGGAAAATATGGTTAAATCTCGTTGGGAAGGTAGTATTAATAAAAGATGTTTTGAATAGCTACCTACTTTATCAATGCTCTCTTCTTCTTGCTTTGGTCAAAATAATAACTCAGATTGAAGGCTTGGTTAGATCCTTTCTCTGGCAGGGAGGAAGTGTTGGGGGAGGAAATTCTTTTTGTTTGGTCAGTTGGAAAATAATTAAATTGCCTAGGTTAGAGGGTGGTCTGCAAATAAGAGACTTAAGAAATCAAAACTTGGCTATGGGAGTGAAGCTGCTCTAGAACTTGCTCAACCCCAAATATTCTTGGTGCAGTCGTGTGCTGAAAGGAAAATATTTTCTAGGTCCGAAGCTCACGTGTCTTGATGGGGATCATGAGATTAAGAATGGATCTTCAATTTTTAACATCTGTAATAAAGCGTTGCCTCAGTTCAAAGAAGAGCTGTATTGGATTCCGGGCAATGGGAAATCGGTCAACCGGTGGCAAGACACAATTCTTGGAAATCCTCCTCCACAAATCCCACGTCTGCAGCATTGGATGGTAGCATTGGGTGTTAATACAATTTGGGATATTTCTGAATGGGAGCTCAAGGAACCAAATCATTGGGCTGGCTGGAGTGCCCTGAAGAGTTAGAAGATGAAAAAAATATGTTGCTTAATCATTTGGTTGGGCTAGATTTGATGGCTAAACTTAGGAAGGACCAGCGTGGATGGGGAAGGAAATCTGGTAGCTATTCAGCGTCTGAGGGATACCAAAGATTTGCTGCTAATTATAATGTCTGTGTCAACCCACAAATTTGGAATTATCTGTGGAATTGCAGCACGTTGCCAAAGATTGAGATGTTCACCTGGTCTCTGATGCATGAGAGAGTGCTCACACGTGAGAATTTGGAGAAAAGGGGTTTTTTTGGTCCATTTCTCTGCCCCCTGTGTGCTAAAGCTCCCAAAAGTATCAGCCATTTATTTTAAAAATGTCCCTATGCCATTTCAGTTTGGAAGGATGTGTTGAAGCATCGGGGAGATGGAGTGCAATTGCCAGACAAAATTCAGGTCTGTTTTCTTAACTTCGAAAAATTGTATCATGGAGAGCTAACTTAGAAAAAAGGAGTGAGAGCTTGCTAGATGAAACTCCTGAAAAGAATTTGCTGGTGCATTTGGAACGAAAGAAATCATAGAATATTTTAGGACAAGTTTCATCCAATGTGGAATACTACTGTCAAAGTAAATGCTTTGTTTGGGGAGGTTGTTAGTATCTCAAATATCCCAAATAACAAAGAAAACCTGACTGACAATGAAAAAAATTGGATGCAAAGCCTTAATATCATGGATGAAAATAATATGGATTCCAAAAAGTTGGAGGAATGGGATGTCAAGATGGACATGCCTCAGTTTGAGAACTGGCTAAGAGAAAGGAATATTTTTAAACTGTTTTTCAATGGGGCCTCCAAATGGAATCCTGAAAGAGCTGGAGGAGGAGGAGTTGTTATTGATCCAGGTGGGAAATTCAAGATAGAATAATACTGGAACGTTGGTTATGACTCCAATAATATGGCTGAGGCTTATGGGATCTGGCAAGGTCTCAAGCAACTGCACAAGAAAGGAGTGGATGAGGTAATGGTGTTTGGGGATTCCAGGTTAATTATTTAGGTGTTAAATGGGGGAAGAAGGGGAAAGAATGAGCGGACAAGAATGTTGATTAATTGAATTAGGTCCAAGGATAAAATTTTCAGGAAGGTGTTGAGGCCTAGAAATTCGTAGGCAACAACAACAAGGGATTCTCCCTAGTCAATGTTCCCAACTAGCCCATGACTATTTGGTGTAGGGAATCCATCCAGTTTGCGGTCCGACCACCGTAGGTAAAGTAACAAATAAAAAGGTTTTACTGGTTGTGGCCTGGTCCACCGTGTATATTTTTGTAATTTTATTTTTAAGTATGATGTGCAAGTGCCTAGCTAAAAATGCAGATTGATTAAGAAAGCAAGGAGTGGTCATAAGGTGATGCACAGGTTCTTACCTCTCATCTTAGACACTCTTGCCTCTAAATCACACACAACAAGGAATTAAAACTAACTACCTAACCTATCCCTAGGGAGCAAGATTATTATTTATTAATGAGTAATGTATTTTGTACATGTATTAT
>LPNX010047997.1:258120-289361 GCA_001517045.1 Pseudotsuga menziesii
ACCTTTCTCTCAGTCCTCTTCACTATTCTTTTCTTTTCCCTATCACAAATGATAGTGCTGAAATCCGGTACCTCCTCCCCTTTCTTCTGCTCAAAAGGGATTAGCCTAAGGGTGGGGACCATAGCCTCTCTTGTTGTGCTTCCAGTAGCTGCCTCAGGATCTTGAATATCAGGGTTCCCCAAGTCCTAAGACTGACTGTCTATAGGATCGGAAGCTGATTGCTCTGTCATTGTCCATGTCAGCTTTAGCCTTTCTGCTTCATGTTTCTTGAATTCCTCATCCATATTTATTTTCTTTTCCTCCTCTTCACTCCAGGTAGCTTCTCTTGCCTTTATAGCTGCTTCTTGTTCAACCCTTCTCTTTTCTTCCTCTTCACCTTTGAGCCAACTTTCGGCTTCTTGTGCTAGTCTCCTAGCATCTTCATTTATTTTTATAGTTTCTTCCTCCTCTGCCTTTTCTTGCTCATCCTGTCCTTTCCCACCTTTGGTGGTGATTATCTTTTTAAACCTTCTTCTTAAGGCCATTATATTTTGTGCACTGTGGAAAGTGGACTCCTCTCGATCCCAGTGGCTTGTGTATTCAAAGCGTACATTTGCTTCCCTATAGTTCTCTGCCTCTTTGTTCCAGGAATCATTCCTGTGGAAATTCATCTCCATAAAATGGAATTTCCCCAATTCCTCCACAAACTCCTCAGCTTTATTCACCCTTGTGAATTTATAGCTTCCCAACCTGAATGGTAATGAGGGTAAGCTGCTTTCTTATGTTCAAACAGAAAACTCCCTATGCCATCTAGAAAGACTTGTCTAATTGCCTCTTTGTGGACTATATAGTCAATGGCATATTTTGGCAGTAGTGAGGGTTTTTTAGAGCACCCATACAGTCTAAAATATAATCCATCCTCTGTTAGATAGTAGTCTGCATATTCCTCAATCACCTTCAATGTTCCACTGACATACAGTTGCACTCCTTTTAGAAGATCAATGGATATAGTGGCATGACGAAGTGCTCACACACTTCTCTATAGTGACTGTGGTATTTGTGTGCCCACAGTGGTCTGTATGCTGACTAGACTGGTGTTCTCTCCTGGTCCCAGATACATCTCATATTGGGGAAGGGTTGGTTGCATAGTATGCAATCAATCAGTATAGAGCTCATATACAACTCTGATCTCTTCTGGGACACCCATCCTAATGCTGATGCAATGCAGGCTGAGAGTCTATTGGACACAATGTTTTCCTAGTTGAACATTGTCCCCTATGTTGCAACATAGAAAATGATATGCACCCATTCTAACTTGAATCTTTTACCGTGGACCCTTCCGAAAATCCTATTCATCATCAGGGAAATGAACATGTATGGGGTTCTTAGAGTGGCAGTATCATATTCTTCGGTGAGCCTAGTTCTAAAGTTCTTGCCAAGAACCAGCATTCTCTTTAGTGTCTGGACTGGGTCCATCTTAATTGCCTTCAGCTAGTCCTCAGTCAAGTACACTTGTTCTTCTAGTAAGTGGTAGGATAGTGACACACACCCAGGGCTATAAGTAGCATAACCCTATTTATCAACATTTGCCAAGATCATGGTGGTTACATCTTCCCTTGGCAGAATCCACGCAATCACCTCTGAGCAGGGAAAAATCTCAGGTCTGGTAGCAATTTCCATCAATGCAGATCTCTCTATATTGGCATAGATGGTTTCTTCTTCAAGACCTATGTCAGGTACTTCTCAGCATGTTATTAATCTGTAAACTTCCCCCCATTTATATTCGGGTTCTATACCAACTATGCATTTGGTGTCCTCGTAGGTGTATTCAACTCTGGTAACAATTTTGACTTCGGGTTCCTCTTCTACTACGAGAGCCTTCTTCTTCTAACGTTTAGACATCTTGGATTCTCAAGAATTTCCCCATCACAAACATAAATTTCCTTTAGGTTGTGTTGGGTCATTTCCATATAACATTCAAAATAAATACAAACTGTATAATAATTTTACCTCGTCTATGCTAAACATGAGTGCAACTGTGAAAAATAAACACATAATGCTCAAAAACCAAATGTTCCCACATCAAATTAATCTACCCAAAAGGATAAAACCAGCTCACGACTAATATCTACAGAATCAACTTAAAATAGTATGGCCTTTCTAGAATGACGAAAATCCCCCTCCTCTCGTCAAGGAGAATATAGTCTCGACACCCCCTCTCGGCGCTACGACCTAAACGTTATGCGGAAAAAAAAATGAGGCCTAATCCCAAGAGAAGGATACTATACATGGTAGCGCACTTAACTCATTGCACGCTCAAAAAAAACAAAAGAGGAAACTGCTACTTGCATTCAAAATATGTACTGCATTCTGACCCAAAAAAAAGGGTCCAGGGTTCATATTCAAGTTTAACAATCTCAACATTGCCACACGCAGACTGGGGGAAACTGGGGCAGACAGTGTAACGGCCGTCTGCACCGGTTTCCCCAGCAATCGAGTGTGGTCTGCAAACCCCCAACGTCTGTGAAAGTCATCATCAAGAAAACTACAAAAATACCCCACCGATAAGCCACACCATTTACCTCGAAAAAATACATGTTGAGATGGGAAAAACCTAGATAACCACTAACTGCGAAGATAACGAAAATAGTGTGACCAATCGAACAGAAAGTTAAATGGGAATAAGGGCCTACTTGGCATTGTGCTACGCGACTGGTGGAAAAAAACCCATAAACTTCCATGGCAGAGCCACCTAGGAGTGAAGGTACCAATAGCGAATGTGTTGGTCTGCTCAAGCGATAACGACAGCACAGGGAAATCGCCAAAATAACAATAAAATAATAACAACACCCTTTCCCCAATATATACACCTTGGTCAACTATAATCGATGGGAAAAATAAAACCGTCGAGAGGCGACATAGCTATGGGATGGACGATCCTGTCAGTATCATCTCCACAACGACAGATGATGAAACAGTCAGGACGCCCGCGATGGCGTTGTCGAGAGAAACAAATCAAATTCACATCGAAGCTCACTAAGGTAAATCCTAGGACCAATAGTTGGTTGAAGAGTTGTAACGGTGGAAACTATATAGGAAACGAGTTCCACAGAACAGCGAAAAAAGGAGTAAAAATAAACATGACTCAAGCAAAAAACATCGACCAAGCGGACAAGATAAATCAAACTATAAGAATCATAGTGCTTTCTAGAGCTTCAACGATGAAAGTTGAAAAAACCAAGGACCTGCGAATCAAAACGGCGGGGATCGAAAGAGGATGAAACAACTCTCGAAAAAATTTGCGGTACCTTCTCCACAATGGTGGAAGATGTATAGACAAAGGTTTTGACGGGATCTCAAAACAACCACCGATAAATAAAAATGCATCAGAGTCTACACACATTTGAATCAGACGTGATGTCCCGTTCCTTTCCGAAACCGCAGGCGTGCAGATAACTAGACTCCCAACTCAAAAGTATAAACACTTCCGATAGCAAGGCAAAATAATTTCAAATAGTAAATCATTGCTGGCATCAAAGTAATCTTTGTGCAATCATCAAGCAAAACCAAAAAGATGAGCAAAACGAATTAAAAGAGGGTCCCAAAATTTTTTGAATTTTGGGAAAATGTTGCAGTTGCAACAGAAGGTTAATTTTTTTCATATTCTTAGGGAGCTAAATGTTTTGGTGGATCTTGCAACCAATAAATCTATTGCTGTAGGTCTCAATGAACTCATTGTTAACTCGGTTGTAATCATTGATATACCTCCTTAGCTCCATTGTAGGTTAATGACTGGAGGAAGTAGAGATTTGGTTGCTTATTGCAATGCGTTTCCATTTCAGCGATTTCTTTGTTTAGTTTTCAATATAGCATAATATCTCTTGTTAAAAAAAAAAATCGTGCTCACTCTTGACCTGCACCTTGACCCACCTCACCCATCCTCTCTTTTCTAGGGAATGTTGTTTTAACACACCTGTGCCTCTTTTGCTTCTGATGGATCAACAAGTCAACTGGCTATGCTCCTTCCTCCACTTATGACTAAACTTGGTCAATTTATGGAACTAGGTAAAGTTAGCTATTGCTATATAAGGAAAGAGACAACTCAGCTCTTCCCAGGAGTTTGCTGGACCCCGTGATAGATGAGCAAAATTGAACCTACCATATATTTGACTTGTCATCTTGATTGATGAATCTCCTCATGTCTTATGTTTTCCTTTGTTTACATGATCTCCATCCCACCTTGTCATCTACTTGCTTCTAAGTTTAATTGCTCTGTATTTATATATGTTTTCGCTGGTGCTTTTCCTTTCTTTTCCTTTACCTTGTTTCCTTTCCCGTCTTTGCAACAATTTATGGGGTATGTATTAGCCTAAGTTTAATTACTCTCTATTTATATATGTTTTCATTGGTACTTTTCCTTTCCTTTACCCTGTTTCCTTTCTCATCTTTACAGCAATTTATGGGGTATTTATTAGCCTGTTGCCTTTCCCGTCTTTGCAGAAATTTATGGGGTATTTATTAGCCGAGGAGCTCTCTGTGTGTTATAAGTTTTGTTATAAGTTTTATCGGGTGACATAACGTCTCTCAGATCTCAAATCCATACAGATAACTTCTAAATCCATTCCTCTTATCCTAAGTCTTCAACACCGTAGGGTAGAGTTTTGATTCGTATAATGGGGCAAGGGTTCCTTCTTGGTGCCCATGACCTCGGCCCGTTCTTTCCCTACCCTGTAAATTCTCTGATACTCCTCTTAACCAAAAATTGAATGAAGCTTTCACTTCATTGCATAAAAACCCTCAACCATGATCTACAATCAACCCTCTAAAACTCCCAAGCATCAGCTAATGTTACAATCTCTTCAGTGTTGCACAGTAGAATGCACCTAGATTCTCTCAACAAAAACATTTAGGGAAAAAGAAGGATGGGACTAAGTTTCCTACATTCCTAATAGTCCATATATTTTCAAATGTGAGGGTATGTGTCGAAATTATATTAGCAACACCAGCATACAGAGGACGGATGAAAATCCCCACTTCCATATTCATTATTACCAAAATAAAAATAGACCCTTAGAAAGCTACTAGCCCCAATTTAACCAAACCATCCCAATAATCAAGCTAAAAACATAATCTAACTCAAGAATCTAACCCAACCAATTAAAAATATCCAAACAAAAATAACATAAGCATGAAAATATATTTCAACAAAAAAGGAGAGAATTTGAGCAAGAGGAAAATGAGATCTATCATCTAAAGAAATTATGCTTTGGCCTCTACATCAATGCAAGTCATCATGCAGAATAGGTGGCATAGTTTCACCTACATCCTAATATTGTAGAGTGGTTCGGAAAAAATACATTATAGATATTAGAATGGGAGTGTAATCCTGAAGCCTTTCTATATTTTGATATGCTCATTCAATCCAAGACAATCAATTCCATGGAGGATAGGTAAATCCCATGGCCAACAAGAGACAATTGGGTAGTAGATAATGGAAGGGGATACTGTGCATCTTGCTGAAAACACCAGTTTGGTCTTGTGATATAGTATCCACATCCATATGTAATAGGTTTCAAGTTCTAACTAAAAAGAAATTGACAAATAAGTTAATGTGGGGAAAAATACCCAATGTATAGGATTCTCATAAGTCACTATGAAATCAAAAATGATCTACATACAATATATTCATTCTTCACTCTAATCCTTGACAATTTTCATCATTAATTTTCCAAAAGTAAAAAAACCACAGTAATAAAAAATAAAATGAGTTGCTTGTTTACCATACTGGAAAATAAGAGATATCAAGCTTACGTCACCAACAAGGCTATATGTTTCACATTCAATAGCATGATGCGATGCTCTACCAATACTTTCCTTCATCCTTGGTAGAATCTCTAACATTCCTTCAAAAGTATCCCTGACAATTGCTACTTTTGTATCCCCACTAAGTGTCCCTCCAACCAATTTTCTCTCTGATCTTATTTTACCTTCTTCACTTGATTCCAGATCCATTATATTTGGAAAACCCCACTGCTACACATTAACTCTCGGACTTCATGATTCTGTTTGGGAAATGGCATATTTTGTATCCTCAATTGACTCACCATCTAACTGAAGTTGGAGTGCTGAACTGTGATATGAACTACTTCCTTGGATTGTTGAAGGACTGGAAATAAACGGAATAGGATTCTCAATTTCTTCAATTGAAACAGAATGTGGAAAAGATGCAGAACATGCTTGTTCTTGCTTAGCTTGTCCATTTGCTATAAGATGCTTCATAGATGTAAATGGGGTAGCAATGTCAGAATCATTTGACATAGTTTTGAATTTTACTTCTTTTGTAGAATCATACCTATAACATAAGCGAAAATTATAAGAACAACAAAGGAAGGACAATGTGAACATTAATAAGTGGGCATTTAAATATAACAACAAAAGGCAGAAAACTATAATTTGAAACACAAATAAATTAATATAAGACTTACACTTTTCTGAGCTTGTTTGATTTTTCTAAATGCAACTCTATAGATAGTGACACACAATCCAATTTCATTATTGCAGTACCGTTTATCTTCAAATTAAATTTTGATGAACTTGTTACCTTTTCTGATGAAGGTTTAGTGCCATATTTTATAGGGAAAACTTGCTCATGCTTATAAAAATACAACTGCTTGGCTAATTTCCCTTTGTTAAACTTCTCTTAGCTAGATTTCCCATGATATTTATTAAGGCCTCTTCTATTTTTTATTGTTGAGTTCACACAAGATTTCTTCACCCTACTTCCCTTTGACTTGTATTCATATTGCTCAACCTCACCCTTTTGAGCAACACAATCCTTGATACGAGTTGTGCTGGTTAAATTGACTTTCCTTGAAGCTAAATTGAAACATCTTGCTTCTTTGGAGAAGGAAGTATTGGTGCAGTCACACTCTATAGCTTTTTTTCTTCCATTTTTGGATCAGTCAATGATTTAGTAGACATTTTAGCATGTGCACTCCTCTCATCCTTATCTCCATCTTCCATTCATACATATGCTTAGAGGAACTTGAATCTTCAAACCATGGATCCATATGCTTCTCCTCTACCCATTTAGCAGGTTCTGAAGAAAACCTTCTAAAGGATTGATATGAATCTGAAGACACCACAAGTTTCTTACTGCCTCCTATTTATGTTGCTTCTTTTTGGATCAATGTGTCTACTTTGACACATTCCTCATTTCCCTTAACTTACTTCTTATCATTATCAAAGCATTTAGTATAAGATTTTTCATCTGCATAAATATTGTATGCATCATCCTCTGCAACACATGGAGACATAGCTTCTTGAGCCAGGAGACATTGTTTAGAAGGAGGTAGGGAAACATCATCACTCAGTAGAATACTTCTCAAAAGATATTTATCATCCTTTGGTGTGGTGAAAATGATGGTGACTAAGACCCTTTTGAGTTGGCTTATCTGTGGGTCCAACTAGTGTATTATCGACATTAGTACAAACCCCAAAGTGTTCCCTCGAATAGAAAACTCAATTGTTGAAGTGCGAACTATCGGTAATAGGAACTACCGACAATGAACTAAATTCCTTGGTGAAAACTGACACTAACTGATCGAACAACAAGCAAGTAGGTCATATTTAATCCCTTGGAATGGTAGGCTGACCAAAAAAACAACATCAACTATGTGTTTTATATCCACGGACTAGAAGGAATACTCCCTATGTAAGAACTAACAACAGACTGAATACTTTCGGCATACTTAATCCTCTAAGGTGAGAACTAAAGGACTGACCAAACAAAAAAGCATGTATAATTTAATATCCTCTTCAGCTGAAAGCGTGTGCACCCAACTAGTAGAAGGATAAAAGGTGATATTGTCTATTGAAAATTGTAATAAAAAAGGGCATATTATAAAATATTATCCTTCTTTAAAATAAAAATAAGATGTTGTTGTTTTATCTATAGTTGGTCCTTGCTATGTTCTATTTACCTTTTCTCTTGCTTACTACTCTCCTGTTGTAACTGCTTCTTCTGTTGTTGGTCAGATTTGGTCTTACAATAATAAAAAGAGTCTTAGTCTTATAGAAATATGTCTTTAGTCTATTTGAGGGTACCCCCTCTCTAGCCTGAGAATTGGCTCGAAGTCCTAGATTGGTGCAAGAAGGTTATCCTGCACATTATTCCCATGCATTTCTCCTCGTGATAACAAAAACAACCTGGGGAACAACATAAGAACTGGCATAGTTGTTAGGGGATCTATCTCAGTAAACGACATAAGGATTTCTTTCTAGTTGAAGAAACAAAAATCTCACAAACAAACTATGATTAGTGTTTCTAAGTACCCTAAACTTTTGAGCACAGTAAAGTGATGCACTTTCACATAGATGGGAATTAAAAAGCTTCACATAGAACTTTTGGATGGATGGGTGAACATATAACATTCATAGGCTTCAATAACACTTGCTTTAGGAAAGGAACTTAGTAGTAGCAGCACTATTGTTATTTGAGGTGTGGTCATTAATTTTTTTGGGCACTAAAGAACTGAATTCTTACAAGTTATTGAAAAACCAATTATTTAGGAATCAAAATTCACAATAAAGAATCAAAATTATAGATGCTAGACAATTTTGAACATTCACAATGTAGGATGCTAACCAAGATTAACATGCATAAGATAAATTTCCAAATAAAACCAAGAAACCAACTTGCAATTCATCACCCACCTCTTTAAGAGCCTCCAAGCTCTCTCGAATGCTCTTCTATCCATGGAAGATCTCGAAAATAAATACCCAAATTCTAAACCCTCGGTAATGGTTTCTAAGCATGAAAATTCCTCGACGAGCATCAATGTGACCTGATAAATAACCTAAATAGCAAAAGCGCCTCTCAGACCAAATTCACAACTATTTTCCTCCCAAAACCCACCAAACCCTCATGGCTTCTTTCCAATAGAAAATATTTGGCACCAAAGGTCTATTTAGAAAATTTGAGTAGGAAATCTCCATGAATCCAACATAATTCTTCATACTTGGGTAATTTGGGGAGGAATTCACCATGAATTCAGATAATGTTGATTCTGGAATGATAGAGTTTACTTTGTATGAAGCAGGAATAGAGTAACATAGTCGTAGTTGCTCAGCAAACAAGGGATTCATAGGGCAGCTTGATGATTTCACAATTTATGCACCTCAATTTTCTCAGTGAAGCTGTTGTCGGGATTGCTTTGAAGAAGTCCCTCTATAGTCAAAGAAAAATATCCATTCCATTAATCCTATTGGCTATTCGATCTGTTCCAGTTATCCAGTGCAAAAAGTTAAAACAATAAACTTACAAAGAACTGTGCAGGTCGTCTTAGCTTTCTCATAAGCCATTTCTTTCTACTATAATGAGGAGGACAACAAGAGACAAAAGATGGTTTTCTTTCTTTGTATTGGTTCGAATCCAATCGTCTCTGCCATATAGTGTTTTGGGAAGCTAGTGCAAGTTGTACCAGTCCAAGTAAGAAATATCTCCTCCTCAATCAGAGGATAGAAGCAATTAGGCATGGATAATTTGATCGATCAGGTGACTTGGCTCCATCATTCTCCCCACCCCACCTTGTTTGTTCCAACTAGGCTTTCTATAATCAATAAATAGATTTTCTAGTGGGAACTTGAACTCAATCAATATAATATAACTATCATGGCAACTTACAAACATATATTATATCTCTCTCGTGTATGGTGTTTCGATTAGTTTAATAATTTTACGCCACTAACCGTCTGGGGGCTTATCATTGGGTTAACCCCGACCGCCCTAAGCTAGGCAAGTAAAACAAAAGCAAGCAATCCATTTCCTTTTCCTTGTCTCTCTTGCTAGGATTTCTGGGGTCTGTGTTGAAGGTTCCTAGGGTATTTAGATTTAACGGGGTATGGCACGATGGTGACTCATGGTGAACAGGGTATTTATTTAATTGGGAATTCTTTCTCATCTGGCAGACATCTCTTGTCATCTATTGGATACCTGAGGGGACATATATCTTCTCGGACAATGGTGGGGGTGAGGGTAGGAACCCTCTCCCTTGACAGAAATAGGGCGAGGGTCGCCATTATTCCTAATATTTTCTGGTGGGAGTGATGGGGTGACTCAGTGTATTATTGGGGATGTAAGCGAGCAACCAACAATCAATCACTAATGAACTAGGGAAATGTAATTAGGGGAATGGTTGCTAAGGATAACCTACATAACACTGGGCACTACTATCCCCTCCCTGAATGGCTCTATCTATTCCCTCTCCCTGGCTCTAGCCCCTCTTGAAATACTATCTATAGCCCCTTCCCTGAGTACTCCTCTCAAGGTATATCAACGTCTGTAGCAAGCTGTTGAAGATCTGTCTTGGTATCTTTTATCAATTAGGTTACATTACCCTACCATTCATTAAACCACCTGAGAAAGAGAAGCCCCCCATGTTCCCTTTAATCCCCATGTTGACTAGATGATGTTACCCATGTTCCTAGTAGCTGTTTACTAAAAGACCCACCCAACATGGACGGAACGTACAGAACATAGTGACTACCTGAACTAGAGTAACTGCTGATCAATACCTTGTGATCGAACTGAACACAACGGGACCTATATATATATATATATATATATATATATATATATATATATGGTGTGTTTTGTAAATATATGGTATGTAATATATTAATATATTTTGTGGATATTTTTTTTTAAGTAAATGTATTTTGACAGTGTTATTTACGTCTATAGATGTCTAGATGTGGTCCGGTGTAATAGAGGTTTTCTATTTGTCTATCATCAGTATTAATTAATTAGTGTCGTATTGATATGTTATCAAACATATCCATAGCTTTCCCAAAGTAAGCATTATACTGTAGTACTAGGTCTAACTTGGGTGGTCTAGATCTCACTTTATTAATCTTATAGGGTATACAAAATGGCCAAGGATATTGAACGTAGAAATATGGTTAGCATGTTCTTGTACTTATCTTGCACAAATTAACTTATGGGTTATGTTAATTAGGATTAATTCATCAAATACCATTTGTAACACAAATCCATCTACAATGTTACAATTTACTAAATTTTAACACCATAGATGGATCTAGAGATAATCTATCCATAGTGTCAAAATTTAGTAAATTGTAAAACGTCATTGCCAAAATTGCAATTTTCGATTGTTGGAGTGACAATAAAAAATTACTAACATAAATGGCTAATTCATATTCTTCTAGCTAGTCACTTTTTATGATGTGACCAAATTGGTCGATTATGTTAGTCATTTTTAACTCTATCACTTATTGTCTAGTCATATTTGCTAACGGGTAACTAAATTAGTCATTAATTTTAGTCGTTTATAGTTGGGTCAATCAAAATTGCTAATATTTAGTAGTAAATCACTTGAAAAACCTGTGGTGACTAAAATTTTTAGTCACGTAGTAGCTAATTCCTCATTTTGTACTAGTGATGGGAGAACTAGTCCCTCCAGTCCACCCACTTTGGTTCCAAAAACAAAGTTAAGTTAGAACCATCTACACAATGGTAAACACATGTGAAATAACAATGAAGTACATAATGAAAGTATCTAGCATACACTACAATGTGTAACCATAAGAATAGCATAGTAATCAACATTACGACACCATAAGTAAACACAGTAAACATAGTAATAATCATAACTGAAGTAGGGAAGAAGGATGTAAGAACAAATTACAACAATCAGCAGTACGATAGAGTATGAATCATTCTGCAAGTTCAATAATGTCCAGAATAGGTAGTGTTTAACTAGCCTAAATATTTTATTTTTTCAATTTTTTGGGACATTACAAGTGGTATCAGAGCCGAGTTTCAACACTAATATACCAATGGGTGCACCAAACATTCATTGCAAAGAAAATAAAGTAAGTTTTTTTAAAAATATTGTTAACTAACAGAAATTTTCCTGTTATTAAAATTTTTCCAAATATAGGAATTTTTGCAAAACAGTTCAGATCATGAACACTGAAGAAGACAACAACCGACAAGGAAAGATGAATACCACCACATAGGAAGCAGAAATGGTGGTGGAACTAAATTCTCATATTTTGAAGACCATACAAAGTATTCAAGCAGAAATGCAAAGTTTTAGAGAAGATAGTCTGAATGAGAGAAAGGAACAACAATCCATTAATGAAGCATTATTGAGAAATATGATAGGAGGAAGCCCGCAGAGGAAACCCACTCATTCCACCACCTGTTCTGAATGGGAACCTTACCATAAATGAGCTAGCATCCCAAGAGAAGTAGAAAAAGAGGAACAAACCCCTAAAGCTCCGGAAGGAGATCATCATAGTACTTCCAGTGCTGAATCTCTTTCTCCATGCAGAAAGAAAGAAAGACGCAATGACAATATTCAAGGCGAGTTTAGAAAATAAAATCCCTGACCTATGAAGGTGAAGTAAACATGAGGGAGAAATCTAAAGAATGGCTGTTGTGAATGAGGAAATATTTCTGAGGTCATAACTACTCAAGTGAGATGAAGGCTCGACTTTCCATCTATAAATTAAATGGAAAAGCAACAAGATGGTGGAAAGATTTGAAACACACCAAGAAACATGAGCTAAGAGAAATATGTTGGAGTAACTTCTAAAAATATTACAAGAAAGATATATGTCGGAAAGGATCTTCAATAGAAAAGTGAAAGAGTTTCACCAACTACATATGGGATCCATGACTATGGATGATTTTATTAACACATTCCTAGATCTGTTACATTATGTACCATACATCAAGGACGAAAAGGTAAAAATCCATCAGTTTTTAAGATGTGTTCCTCCCAAATTTTGGGAAAGGATTGAGTTCGACATGCCTAAAAACATAGACACCATATTGCACAAAGCTTGGATCTGCTATGAGCATGGAAAAATAAAGTAAGAGAACATGAATAGAAAAAGAGACAAGTCTAAGAACTTCTCTGGTAACCTCAAACCAGGGTTTAACCCACCCTATATAGGAAACCAAACAATAGATTTCTAGTGAACAAGAAATTCAAAAAATTAGGTACAAAACCATACATACCTGCTCCAAATGCTAACAAGCCAGTAGCAGCTGGGGGAGCCAATGATACCCCGACACAGATCAAATGTTGGAAGTGCAGTGGGCCTCATTATGCCCAAGATTGTAAGAACAAAACCAATGGGTTTTTGCACAAATTAAAAAAAGAACAAACCATAGAGGACATATCTAGAACCTCACGAATTTATGCAGCTTTGGATGGCTGATAGGTAGACCATCAAGCTACAATGGTTGAGATAGAAGGTAAGATCTTGAACACTTGTACTTCAATACTTATTGACTCCGGTGCTTGCCGAAGCTATGTTTCTCCTAAAATTGTTGATGTATGCAAACTAGGAAAATTAAAACATGATAAACCCTGGTTGGTCCAGTTAGCCATGGGTGCTAAATAGAAAGTTTCAGAAATAGTTAAGGACTATGAGGTAAACATGAATGGTTTTCCAATGAAAGTAAATCTGAAAATCCTACCCTTAGGATCGTATGATATGCTTGTTGGCATGGACTAGTTGGAACAACAGCATGTCATGCTCGATTGCTTACACAAGTCAATCTTGTGTATAGATAAACAAGGGACTCAAGTGAAGATTCAGGGCACCCCAAAGAAATTTTCTGTAAGGAAAATATTTTTTTTGCAAGCAAAGAAACGCATTAGGAAAGGCTGCAAATTGTTTGTAGTAAACATCCGAGACACAGAGTCTACGAGAGGACAATGCATAGAGGACTTTCCCATTCTTGTAAAATTGAAGGACACGTTTCCCGAAGAAATCCTAGGATTACCTCTGAAATTAAACTTAGCTTTTTCCATCGAACTGACACCATGATCAGTTCCGACTTCCAAAGCCCCTTACCACATGAGTGCACCAAAGTTTGTGGAACTCAAACTACAATTATAGGAGTTGATAGAAAACAGGTATATCCGAAGTGTGTCCCCTTGGTGATCACTGATACTATTCATAAAAAAAAAGGATGGTATGATGTGTATGTCCATTGATTACCATCAGCTTAACAACATGAATATCAAGAACCAATACCCACTCCCTAGGATCGATGACTTGTTTGATCAGGTAGGAGGAGCGAAAATCTTCTCAAATATTTACCTATGATCTAGGTACCATTAGGTACGGATTCACGACAAGGATTTTCACAAAACTGCCTTTCATACAAGGTGTGGGAACTACAAGTTTGTAGTTGTCGTTCATGATGACCAATGCACCCAGAAACTTCATGTGTATTATGAAAAATATATTCTATAAGGATTTGGATAAATTTGTCTTGGTCTTTATAGATGAAATCCTATTTTACTCTAATAGTAAAGAGGAACAAGAAGAACACCTTTGCATAGTACTACAATTTTTATGAGAACACCAACTTTAGACTAAGTTTAGTAAATGTGATTTTTACAAACCAAAAATACAATACTTGGGTCACATTATCTCTAAGACAATGATAGTTATGGACCCACAAAATATTAGATCCATAAATGACTAGCTTACCCCTAATAGTGTCACTGACATTAGGTCCTTTTTTGTATTAGATGGAGATTATCGAAAGTTCATTGATAACTTCTCGAGAATATCTTGTCTCATGACCACATTGCAAAATAAATCAAATAAGTTCTTATGGACAACCAAGCGCAAGGAAAGTCTTCAAAATATTAAGCTTCTTTTGATGACTGCAGTGATACTATGAAGTGCAGATCGCGATGGGGATTTTGTTGTTTGCACATATGCAAGCAAGGAATGAATTGGAGGATTCCTCTTGCGGAATGATCACGTGATCTGTTATGAATCGCGAAAGTTAAAAGAGAATGAGCAAAACTACACCACACATGATCTTGAGTTAGTAGCCATCATCCCTACTTTGAAAATGTGGAGGCACTACCTCATGGGAAGGAAATTCCTTCTCAAGACAGACAATATGAGTCTAAAGTATTTATTCGAGAAAAAATATATGAATGCGAGGAAAGCCAGGTGGTTTTCTTTCCATAGCGAGTACCATTTTGAGGTAAAGCATATTAAGGGAAAAGAGAACAAGGTTGCTAACGCTTTGAGCCAACGAACTCATATGATATATAAGGTGACTTTAAGTCAAACTGATGCATATTTACATGAGAGGATTATAACGGACAATATATTTGACCCTTTCTATGTAGAAATCCTCAAAAATTCCAAGAGGACAGGTTGTTTCAACAACAAAAAGAGTACAACGTAGACAAATCAAGAGTGCTATGGTCCAAGGAGATATTGTATGTTCTAGAAGGAGGGGACATTCGATCCAACATCTTCATGGAATTTCATCGAGCACCTTACTTGGGGCATCCCAGATATCAAAAGATGATATTTTTCGTCAAGAGTTACTTTTTCTTGCCTACTTTAAAGGCCGACATTGCGATTTTTATCGTGAAATGTCAGGAATGTCAGTTGGTCAAAGGTGAGCATCAACATCCCTTGAGATGGATGTAGCCATTAACAATTCTAGAATGGAAGTGGGAGGTCATTATTATGGATTTTATCACCAGTCTACCAAAAAGTAAGAAGCAAAATTATTCTATCTTTGTAGTAGTTGACAAATTGTCAAAAGCAACACACATTGTAGATATTTTCTTGAAGGAGATATCTAGATTGCACGGGATACCCAAGGCAATAATATCAGATCAAGATACAAAGTTTACCAAAAAATTTTGAAGATCTTTATTCTCCGTATTAGAGACGGAGTTGAACTTTAGCACTACTTATCACTCGTAGACAGATGGGAATACAGAAAGGGTAAACCGGATTGTTGAGGACATGCTTAGGATGTATGTCATGAACAACCCCACTAAGTGGTAAGACTACCTTCATATTGCATAGTTTGCATATAACAATGGTTATCGGTATTCTGCCAAGATGAGTCCCTTTAAGGTACTCTATGGATGGAAATGTAGAACACTGGTTACTTGGTATAGCCCAGTGGATCAGATCATGTTAGGGTCTAATTTATTAATGGACTTGGAACAGTTGGTTATCAAGGTCTAGGTGAACCTCAAAGAAGAACCAGACTGCCAGAAAAGTTACACGGATTAGAAAATAAAAGATAAATATTATCAAATAGGCAACCATGTATACTTGAAAGTAAAAGCAAAACGGAGCTCGTTGACCTTGGGGACATGCTGTAAGTTAGCACCTAGTTTTGTGGAACTTTTGAAATACTAACCAAGAGAGGGCCAATGGAATATGAACTAGAATTTCCCGCACACATAATATTCCATAATGTTTTCCATGTAAGATTATTAAAAAAATATGTTTAGGATACTAAACATGTAGTTGATTGGTCCTTATTACAGGTGGAACCTAAAGGGGAGTTTTCCCATGAAACTATTCATATATTGGACAAGAGAGAGGTGCAACCCATCAAGCACATCACAAGGCAGTTGAAAGTGCAATGGAATCACTTTGAAGCCGATGAGCCCACTTGCGAGAATGAAGCCACCATGAGAAAGGCTTACCCCACCTTGTTTCATGATGTCTTTGTGAGTCCCTAGAACACAAAAGATGGTGTTTTTCTAAGTGGGAAGGGATGTAATATCTCATATTTTTGACCTAACACTTATAGGTAAGAGCCTATTGGTTATGTTGTTATCTTGATGGTTTATTTTGATATATTTGGTTGAATACCCCATTGCATATGAACATGATGATTTATTTTATATGATGGGTGTAATCCAATGGTTGATGATATATATATGCTTGTTTGTGTTGGGAATGGACCTTGAAGCACATGATTGATGAGATTTTTTGTGTTGAGCGAGGATCTCTGGATCACATGAGTAATTAATGTTGTGTTGAGTGAGAAGATATTGAGCACATGACTATTTATAATTGTGTTGAGCATAAATCTCTGGAACACATGAAAAGATAAGTTGTAAGTGTTGGGAATAATCCATGGAGCCTTCCATGTTGATTTTGAGCATAAGATCTAGAACATCGGATCCTTGGCCATTGTATCCCTAGGTGTATCATACAAGTACATCCTAGCATTAATGTTGAGCGAAGAGCTCTAGAATTGCACTAAGTTTGTAACTTCCAGTGTTTAGCATTGAGTATGGGATCTGGTAAGCGCTAGGATTTAATGAAAAGAATTAATGATTCCCGAGTGAAAATGAATCGAGAAAAATATCGATCTAATCAGACATATTTATAAGTGATTAAATGAAATTTTGAATTTTTGTATTCTCATCAAGTACTAAAGAACTACCATGTTATATGAGGGAATCCAACATGCAAGGATGTTTAGAGTTTCCTAGCCTAGTAAACCTAACCATCTACCTAATGACCTTAATGAAAACGTGCCATAAGTCTAGGGATCATGGTATATGATTCCCAAAGAAAAATGTTAACAAATGTTATAATATTATGTATTTTATACATGGTATGTAGAATGAGTAAATATAGTAATAATATTAATAATGTAAGAAAGAAGGAAAAGTTCCATCCATTATTATTTATTACTAAAAAAATAATAAATAGTATAAAACCTACAAAATTCTAATTCGGAACTAGTTAAAAGTTCCTAATTTAAAGTATTATAAATACCCAAATTAAATAAAAAGGGTTAAAACAAGAAATCACATATTATTGATTTAACTGCCCCTTTGACTGAAAAGTCTGTCTATAAAAGTCTCAAGCCAAGGAAAGGATTGCGGGACTTGATCTATCTTTTTGGAGTCATTATTCTTCATGCTCATTCCTCAAGAGAGAGTTCTTGGAGAAAATTTACCTACAAGGAAGAAGGAGAACCAATCCAGACGTGATCTACAAAACTAGAACACCCTCACCTTAGTAGCTCTAAGCTACTTCCATGATGGAAACAACTCAGGGGGATCCGTATTTATAACCAAGAATGGTTCTAGGTCATGGTTGGGTGGAATGTGCTAGTTCCCAAGTGATCCAGTTATCTAATACAAAGGTCAAATATGCGTATCAATTGTTAATGTTGTTTATTTGAGGGTGCAAGTTTCAACAAGTGTCTCGACTACCTATTTCATTTCCTAGATTAAAGTGCTTGCTAGATTATGCCAGTTTTTATATTATATGTTCTAACCCTAGATGTATTTATGTTCCCTCTTAAAATTCTTTTAAGGGTTTACATTCTAAGTTAGAAACCCTAGGATGTAATTTATTTCCTATGCTAGATTTATCTAGGGTTTTGTTCCTTTAGTTTACGTATGAAATTTAATTCCTCTTTTCAAGATTATGAAGGGTTTCGTATTTTTAAGTTTTATTTTAGCATTTTCTTCTATTGCTTTAATATTGTTTTCTTACAAACTAAGAATTATATTAGACTACATCCCTAGCTATTTATTTACTTATGTACTCTACGGAAAGATTCCATATTGTCAGCAGAGTCATGTTTAAATAAAATACTAGTTTAGATCTAAGCTTAAAGTCAAACCTAGATTTAAATAACCATTAACTAAGTATAATAACAATAAACTAATCAGTATACTATTTATATAAATATAGTACCACGTATAATTTAGAAATATAATTCTAATCTATCAACATTGTTTTTCCATCCAAGAATAAATTATAAAAATCAAATATTAGAACCAAGATGAGAACTTGTGAAGACCTTTCCGCGTCTGTATACATAAGCATTATCATTAAACCATTTAAAAGACCAAGAAATCGAGACCCTACAATTGGTCCACAATTTATACTATCTATACTAGTTACTTCTATGAAGCATAAACAATAATAACTTTATTAACATTACAAATCCATGGCTTAAATAACAATTCCAAATCTACGCTATTAAAATCCACATAAACATAAATCACATGTCATAATATTACATACGGAAACCATGTAATAAAAATTACATTATCGTTACCATATTCAATTACAAGATATATACTTAAACAAGAGATCCCATGATCGAATCCTATGAACATTTCAATGCCAATTCGCATACCATAAAACACAATGCCCATTTTATTAAAAAAACCAAGAGCATGTAATACAGAGTAATCGATTTATAAAACCTCATTCAATAATAAACAACGATCCAGGATTGAATCCCGTAGACTCTTTGTACATTTTATAAAGCCACACTATACACAGTTTTGTATGTGGGATGTAAACATTAAACCAAATCTTTACATAGAGGTCATAAGACCCTTACACTTCACATACACTGTAATGCATGGCCTCGCCACATAAATAATAAACAACAAACTAAAAATAACTAGTTCAATGCTTAATCCTCTCAACAAAACAACCTACAACAAAGTTTTCCCACACCGAGTTTACACCCACTATCTTCTTTGCATTTGTTTTAAATACACATTAAATAATAAAATAGTAAGCATACACCCATCTAGTCTATCGTAACTATGATGGTGAGTGCCAAGGCCATTCACGGTGTGGTCTCAAAATCCATCAGTGCTGACTGTTTAGTCATCCACTTAACTAATATAACCAATGAAGGAAAATTCCATATAAAACACATGTACAATAACCATGGAATGAAACACAACATTATAATAATATCAATGCAGCATAAATTTATACACACAGTAATTATAAATCCATAATCAAGTTTACACAGTCGTTCCACTGGCCATGGCACCATTGCAAGAAATGGTGCTTCCCTGGATTTCATCATAAATCAAAAAAGGACTTACACAATACACAGAGAGCCTGTCAAAAGTACCAAGGCACCCATCGTTGCTAACAACACCATAATATTATAAATCGAAATATTTATAAACTTATCCCTGAATGCCATCGAAACCCCACAAAAAACCCCAAGTATGTAACTACCCAAAAACAATGCAAATTTATTCCAGACAGAGCCATCCCCAAACTAAAACGCATCTATTGGAACGATACCCAAGAAAACCCTAACCAGTGATGAGTTAAAACTCAGTCTCAACCATAAATCCCAGAGGTGAAAAGTGAAGAATTGTTAACATGCTGACTATAAGGTATGGATTTGCCGATGGCTTGTCTTCAAACTAAGAACCATACCCCTCCTCGCCATCCCTGTAATCTGCAACCACAACATGATAATGATAATGAGAAGTATGAATTGTGAGTAAGCTACAATAAAACAACGAATGATGTGAAACCCGAACTCTTCTCATACATGTTATCCTCATGGAATTTGTGTTCTCCATACTGCACAGAGGCAAAGGGCAAGTGAAGAAACTACAAATGACCAAACCTCGTCGTGGAGCCAAACCCTATGTTGGGATTCCAAAATTTCCAATGCGCATTAATGGCACCAACCTGTTTCCCATTAATGACCTCTAAATCCACTTCTCTATAGTTCATAAGCGTTACATTATCAAATATCTCAATTTCATGCAAAGTTATAAACCCCGTGAACTACATTATAAATTCGCCACCCCAAGTTTAATACAAGGTATAAGTTATCATATGCGTCCCATACGATAGGGTTTTACACCTTAGGACTATGCTCAATGAACTCTTTAGGCTCTAATCCTAATACCATGGCATATGCAATATGCCATGGTAGGTTGTTAAGCATAAATCCAAGTTTTGTCTTTAGCAAAAGAGTATGAAGCTGTAAAAGAATAAAATGAAAGTATAATTTAATTGATTTTCGTAAAATAAACCTGTAATACAAATACAATCATGGTAGGGTATAAACAATTGATAATAATTACCCATGAATAATAAGTGTCACTTAGATAAGCAATCTATGTCATATAAATAATAAACACGGTAGTGACTTTGTCACTAATCTGAGTCTGTAAGGAACAATAATAACAATGTGTATGTGTCACTAGCTGCAAGTATGAGTACTAGTGATCAAACATTTAGAATTTTGTTACAAGTTTTTCGTTGCTAAGTACACTTGCAGGTAAAGAGGTTGATAGTGCATTGGTCATTACATGGGTGAACTAGTCACGACAATCCACCCACTTTGGTTCCAAAATAAAATTTAAGTTAGAACCATGTATATAATGGTAAACACATGTAAAAGTACATAATCAAACTATCTAATATGCACTACAATGCATAACCATAAGAATAACATAGTAATCAACATTACGACACCATAAGTAAACAAGGTAAATATAGTAATAATCATAATTGAAGCAAGGAAGAAGGACATAAAAACATTGTTACAACAATTAGCAGTATGATAGAGTATGACTCATTCCACAAGTTCAATAATGTCCATAATAGGTAGTGTTTAACTAGCCTAAATATTTTTTTTCAACTTTTAGGGACATTACACCTTACCTTAGAATCAATAAGATATTTGCATGTTGGAACCACCTCAAGGGGATCCGGATTGAATCCAAGAACTGTTCTGGGTCATAAATGGGTGGAACATGATAGCTCCCAAATTATTCAGTTATCTGAACACAAGTCAAAACTATTTATGTACTTGTTAATGTTGGGTGCTTGAGTGTGCAGGATCTCCAGCAATTAAAATAGCTTCAACTTGTAGGTATGAGGTTTCTAGAAGGTTGAATGGTGTATATCTGTTATAGTTGGTTATTTTATTTTACTCCAACATGATTTTTTTAATTCAGGAAAATATATATCTTATCCATGTTTGAAATGATATACTATCTTCTAAAGATTTATCAATTTTCATATATATATCCTATTCATTTTTGTAATGATACAGTGCCACCTATAGTCTTATCAATTGTTAAGCCATAGGAAAATTTGGTTTTTGTTATTCTCTGCATTGTGCTTTCATCATTTACATGTTGAATTCAGTCTTTTCTAACAAATGTATTTCTTTAAACAAAGTCTACATTATTAAGTGAGATATATTTCTTGTTTATTAGTTAAAGTTGAAAACACAAAGGTAAAAGCAAAGATTAAGTAAATCAATCGTATTAACCCTAATAGATGAAAATATCAACCAAAGAACTATTTAAAACCAACTCCATATATTTTCTCTACTGGTAGATTTCATATTTTCAACAGGCCTGTATAAATTTTAACCATCAAAACTAGTACATACAAGCTGTGGCATAAGTACTATGCATACACTACAACATAAATACTATTGCTGAAACTTTAACCATTATAACAATACACAAGATAAACATAGTTAACACATTTAAACCTAACAAATAACATAAACAAACCCCAAACAATAATATCCACTCTACAAAATTATCTACATATTATGCGAGCCATTGAGACTTTTAAAGGTCCGACCGTAGGCACAATTATTATAACAAACAATCATACTATATACTACCAAGATAAGAAGCAACCTTATACATAATACAAATTCATTAATGAACAACATATCCATTTAAAGGATTCAGGATCGAATCATGTTGGCACCTCTTCCAAAACAAAACCCACACACATGACATTGAACTAGCAACCGAGGTAGCCTAGGATCAAATCCTGTAGGCTCACCTTTTCGGTTTACAAAACATTAAGTATATCATAAACATGCCAGGAATCAAATACTATAGGATTCGAATTGTAAAAAATCCAACGTTGTAAAGCCATACAAGTTTCCATATAAATCAAATATAAACCTACGCTAAGAAAACTAAAATGATCATAGTAATATCTGAATTTATTACACAGGATGCATATACATATGATGGTCGAGCCATAGCTATCAAAGCTTGACTATAAACTCAAACTTAAAAACCATAATTTCTAAATCTGTCAATGGGTCGCCTTAAATCAAACAGTAATAATTTACATGTTGCATTTCCTCATTATGGATCATGGCCGAGAGTTAAACTCCACTGTAATCAACATTAAAAACACAAATCCAAATAATTTAAATGATGAAATAATCCACTTAAAAATCATATTGTTTGCGCTTTCACAACCACGACATTTGCAAATACATAACAGTAAGCCAAACTTACGGCCTTCATAAATAATAAATCCCACAAACGTAAATTAAATCATATATCACCACTAAATAATATTTACAAGAAAAACTATACACAGTTGGGATTCGAGAAGGGTGCCATTGCAAGCAATGACATTGTCATAGTGTAAACACATCATTTTAAACCCAAAATGCAGAGCTTCCATTAACTTAACACATCGTATGTTTAAATTACAAACCAAAACAAATTACAGAGATGAGTCTTTTCTGGTGAAGGATCCACTTTTAAACTAGCCTCAAAATAAAATTTACTTACAAATACATTGATTCCCATCAATGCAAGAATACTCATACGGACGAATCCCATAACCAAACATTCACCACTTTAACCATTACAACACAGATCTCAAAGATCTGCTAAATATTTACACACAGATATAAAAAGACTAATTTATCACAGGGCTTATCCATGGAAGGGTATCATGGACATTCTTGAAAATGTCCCACGACCTGGGAATTTGAATCCCCTGTCACCTGCAATAAGAAACAAAAAAATATTAGGAGTATGCTAAAACCTCCACCTGAAACAACAACATTATAATGTTGCAAAACCAAGTAGAGAACATAGCTTCCAAAGCGCAGGGAGATCCAATCCTCCACAATGTGATGAAACCAGAGAGCTGAACATAACAATAACCCACAACAGTGACAAATGATTTTCAATCCATGACAAACCAAGCATAGGGTTCATTTTCCCCCCATCCTAATGAGAATTAACAACACCACCCTATCCACCACCATCGTTGTAATGTTTACCCACATGCATATAGTACAAAACCCCAACATTGCAATTTGTATTAAGACCCCCATGAAAACCCTCATTGGCATAACCAAGCCATGGTTTCTTGGCATATGGAATATTCCATGAAGGGCTTACAATATAAAAAATAATACATATCAGCTTTATTATAACATTGGTTAAGTCTTATGACATGAGCCTATAACATCATGCATTAATACAAACCAAACTATATGTTATAATTACATAGCAAGGGATAAAATTTATCACAGTACAAATCCACAATGTCAGCAAGATAGATTCATCTTTTACAAAACCAACTCTTTGTAAATAGTAGCAATAAAAATAAGTTGGGAAATGGATTTAATCCTTTTGTATTTGGAAGGAATAAAGCAGTATAGCATAGATATCATGCCAAGTTTAGTTGTTGTAGAAATTTTTCTCCATCAAATGAACCTGCACTAAGAAAGGAGAAGTTTGCCTTAGTTCAACATGAACTAAGTAAACCCCGTAACGGAAGGTAGAACCAGTTACCTCTTTAAGTTGTCCCATAAGGGATACAAATCCCACCACTCCATACCTTTATAGTTAACGATAAGGCATGAATTTATATAAAAAAATGAACAAAACTTATAACCAAGAAGTAAGATAAGTAAACAAACATATGCACATGCAAGATAAGTAATCAATAAGCAGTGTAATCATTCTATATGAGTTCAAGTAAAATAAACATAGTACATAAATACATTAGTATCTACATAGGATAACATATAGAAACGGTAAGGATAGCTTATGACACTTCGAACTAGAAAAAAATGACCGACATATTCCATAGAAGATGAGCTAATGTCCAGAATAAGTAGCAATTGACTAGCCTACAATTTTTATTTTTTTTCAAATTTTGGGGAAATTATAGTTTGAGTTTTAATGTTGGTTGTATTATTTTAAAATATATCGAGGATGGTTTATACTATAGTAATGCATGTGGAAATTAAAACCATGGAATGGGTTTAATATTTACATGGAAAAAGTATGTATCCAAACTATAGGAAAGGGTGTTTCGATTTGAGACTTAGTGGCGACCAGGCTATCGCCTTTAATGAGCCATGTGAAGGGAAGGATCAATCCTTAACCTTGGAGTTAATCATTTTCATGTGTAATTTGTTTGGTAGTTCATTTGTTGTTGATGGAGGTTTATGCTCTAGTGTTGGATTTGCATAGAATGTATTTAAATTATAGTGATGACGTGAAAATAGTTATGCCATAGTTACATTATGGTTTCATTTACATTTTTTGTTGTAGTTGATATCGCATGGCATACTCCTCATATGAGATGTGGTTCAATTTTTTGCAAATTTGGGGACGATGAAAGTGCTATAAAATGTTTTAGCAAGGAAATTGGGCTGACTTATGCAAATAGGTGTAAGCCCATGTGGAACGGGACTTTACCCATTTTCTCGGTCTTTTACAGTTGCAAGGTTTGTGTAAATATGTAAACAACCACCCTGTTGGGTTTCTCCTAGGTCCGAAAAAATGATGTTTGTAAATATTTTAGTTTTAATAGCTTGTAGATTGGGGTTCAAGAACTCTCACCCTAGTTGGGAATATTGTTCTATGATGCGACTGAATTACCTTTGTGGCTCTGTAATGGATAAAATTGGTGGTATTTTATTAAAATGATTTCTCTCTCTGTTTTATTTACAATGGCACTATAATACCACTATTTCTATATTGTTTTTTGACTATGGAATTATCATGGGTGTTTAACCCTTGCTACGATTTATTTAATTGATTTTTCGGTTATATGGATGTTTCTATGTCAATGGATTTATTTGGTTTTAATATAGATAAATTACCTTTGTTATTTGATGAAAAGGAAAATCCCTTGATTCGTATGGGATTTTGTTTTTTTTTTCGTTGGAGAATTCCTAGTCTATGTGTTTTGTTTTAAATGAAAGAGTTCTGTAGGTTATCACGACAATCCTATATCTGTCTGTGAAAATGGATATGATTCATTGTTTTTTTCTTTTAAAGGTGTGTAATAACCATCCTTTATACTCCTAAATATAATTAATTGTGAACGGTTATTGTACTCGCTTTCTGGTGAGGATCTCAAGGACAAGGCCCCACCAGTAAAGGAATGTAAGTTAAGTGGAAAACTCCCTAAATTATAGATTTAGGATCCTAAAATAATTGCACAACTTAACGATGAACTAATGAACTCACTAAGGGAGAGACCAAGAAAAATAACGATCTATTGTTTGGGTTTGTCGGTGAGCTAGTACCCATGAGTCATCAAGACAAACATAGTACTCTGGATTATGAGTGCAAGTACTTAATGAGGAATATTCAGCCTTACATACTATATTGGCTACATTGCCTACTCATGCATAATAGTAATTGTTGCTTCGACGAAACCTCATAAGAAGCTTAATGGTTTTCTTTCCAAGGTAGACCTTTAAAAAACTAAGTGTTATCCTATAAACGGAAGAGACACTACAAACATATATATATTAATGGATATATATAAATATATGTATATATATATAGTGTGGTTTTAGTGTTTTATTCTACAAAGGGATGTCTCCTTACCAATAAAGGATGGACTATTGCATAAAAACATACCTTTAGAAAAAGAAAACCTATTACAAGTAGAATATGTTGATCTTATATATATATATATGCAAAGAACATCTTAAAGTATTTTTATAATGAAGAAATAAAAACATTTATACTTATGGATTATATCGAACACCTTTATATATATAAGGAAAGAGGCCATTATATACACACCATGTAAAAGAACCTATACGTATATTGGTACTTTTATATATATATATTGGTAGAACTAGAATTATTAGAGAGGGATATCGATTTTCTTCCCTAAAAAGACTTTCCACTAGGGACGAGTTATAACGATACAATTTCCACGGAGAAAATCATGGAAAAAATGTTGGAATAAATCTTGGGAATTGATTCCCAAATAAGGATTCTATACAACCTTTCTGCCACTTGTCCTTGAAAGAGAAAAACTTTACAGTCGACCAGTTGTTCAGCATCTTTTGGGAAGACTAGAGAGCTGTATTAAAGAGATTGCTTGGAGGAGAAATGGGGCATGGCTAGATGGGAGGTTTTGTATTTTACCTGGGAAAATCAATTGAATGTTGGAGCGAGAATACCATACCCCATGTGTGTGGATTAATATATGGATCATGCGCTTCAATCTGGGCTAGGTCTTAACTGCAAAAATGCTATCTGAATTGGTAAGCATTCTATAACATGGCTATGCCTTATTTTTGCAATCTGAATTGGTAAGCATTCTATAACATGGCTATGCCTTATTTTAGTCTGGAATTTTAATTGTTTATGAGATAGATTTATCACTATGGATTTTCCTTTGTTACTGCATTTTAAGTGAGGAGGCGTGGGGCATCCAGTCTTGGTTGTTGGGAGGAGTCTGGGAGGGATTCCATCTATGATTGCGATTTGATTGTCTAGTATATTCCTGCGATGTGATTTATCCATTTTATGAATGTGTTTTGCCTTACCCATTATCTTCCTGCATTTTGGATATGGGATCCAGAGTATTTCACTTCTTGGGATGCGATTTGCAGAATGCTTGTCTGTGTGTTATGCACCTAGGAGTTATACTTTGTGTCTAGTTTTCCTTTTTCATTGCATTTACCCTGCTAGTGTTTTTATTTTGCGAAATTTGCTTATAGATCTACAAATTGGAACTGCTACTGATTATCGTGGGGTTCCAATAGATCTAAAAACACATGCTCTTAGGGTTTAGTAATGAGTTCCATAGATCTGGAACATATATCTGAGATCTTACTGATTGGTCCATGTCTTAGGAATACATATTGGACTCTGTGTATTGTGTGTCCAAATCATTGTTTACTATGTGTACAGTAAACCCGGTGTATTGTCCAAGCTTGAGTTATTTCTTAGGTACTTCGCATTTTGGATTTGCGTTGCTAACTGCCTTGGAATTGATGATAAAACCATATCTATTCCGATCCATAAAACGCATGAGTTGTTTCTTGTTAAATATCTCCAGCGAGATCCGTGAGATATTTATAAGTTGTATCCTTGGCCTTCGGTTTCTAACTGTCTCGAAATTCCTGATAAAACCCAGGTCTACCAAGATTCATGAATGATCACTGTTGTTGGCCTACATACTATACTCTAGCCGCATTTTGGTCTAGGGAGAGTTTTTCAGATCATTTAATTCCTATGGGTACCTTTTATATTTGTGAAACGCTTGGACTCTGTAGCTCAGGTTTTGTCCGTAGAACATCTTTGTTTTTGTCCTGGAGCTTACAGTGTAGATATGTTAAACTAATGTGATGTTGTTTATATATATATATATAAGTATTACGACCTGTGATTTAAAGATCGGAGCCTTGCAGAATCCAGATTGGTGACCTTTTTTTTTCATACATACCAATGCATACAACCTATGCTTTGTAGAATCCCGATCATAGCTTCTCATGTTAGAAAACCATTTATATTATATATGGGAATTTGTGAATATAGCGTGTGTTTTATCCATGGGATTTCAAAAATATCATATGACTTAGATCATATCTTCTATTAACATGGAACTATGTATTCTTACATTTGTGAATCGAATGAATAACTACCTTTGTTTTACATTGGTGAATCGATTGAATAACTACCTTTGTTTTTACACTACAATACGAATGAGTACAAACTCTCTTTTTATAGAGCTAATTCCTAAACAAGAGCCTATTAGGATATGCCTATGGACAAGATTTATTTAATGAATATATTTGGATTAATAATATATTTGGAAATAATGACTTACTCTAAAGAAACCAGCACATATCCATGCTTTGGATAGAGTGATTTGTTTGTACGAGGGACCCCTTCCTAGAACAAGGTCGAAAGAATTTGTCTATATTAAGGATTTTAAGAGTATAATAACCAACCAAGTACCCTTAAAAACCTTGGAAGGTAACTTTCTATCTCTTGTTCGATGGTAGCTTTGAATAATTTAGAAAATACTCTGTGAAAGATTCTATGAGGCGAACAAAAGTAAAGTGTTGCAACAATAATGTTGCAGGTTGTAACCCATTTAATGAAATAAATGTCACAGGATGTGACCCTTTTGGTGGATGTAGCCCAAGGATTGGGTGAACCATGTACATTTGTGTCTTTCTCATTTTCATGTTTCTGAATGTTTTACTTTCCTCACATTTTTTTGTGTACATGTCATGTTGTTCTGCAACCTTGTTAATGGATTTTGCTACTATAAAAGATAATCAACAAAAGTTATTATAATGATTTTGGTCCGCAAATAGTATTGTTTTAAATGCACTATGATAATGAAAACAATTGCAGTTTCCAACCAAACCACTGATAGATCAATGGTTGAATGTTTTGTAAAGATATTCTTTTGGTATGAACGGAAGTGTATCTCATACGATTCATTACTTAGAAATAAACAATGAGTAGTCCGTCGAATCGATCACTTTGCTTAAGATAGATCCATATTGTTAGTCGAAGGTTAATGTAGATAAAATGTGGTTAAAAGAACATTGGAGTATGTATCAAATGACAGGTTAATTGCTACACCTAAGTATTCCGCCATTGAGGGGATTACTTAATCATGTGAATACTAGAAGGCATAATAAGCATGTTTGGTTTTTGTAGAGGAGGATGGAATGTCAAATGATTGTTTTGCAATGCGTGTAGTTTTGACATTATCGAATTTGATTGGACATGCTTCATTGAAATGCCATGTAAAATATGCCACTAACATGATTGACTCATTTTGTAGTAATGGCGAAACAAAAAATTTACCCATTTTTCACACATAATGGCATTGAGTTATAAGAGGTAAATTACAAGGCGGTCTTAATGGATTAGACTAATCCTTTCTCATATAGAAAAGCGTGTGTGTTGAGGTTATAATTTAATTTATGTATGGTAGTCTATTTAATGGATGTGATGATTTTTATGCTTAGTTAAAAGTATATCATAGTCGAGACCTCATTTGATTCGATCTTGGGTCGATCATTGGTGCGGGTTTAATGTTTATTTAATGTTGTGGATATTGGTTAAGTGTTCTAAATAGATTTATTTGTCAATAATAAAAAGACAGAGCTTATGGGTTTCGACCTTGGGTTGCGTCGGTTAATTGACTATGATATTTGCTTATGATTTGGTTAATTATATTTATATGTTTTTGACAAATGAGATGTGTTTTTATGTTGTTTATTAATTTAACAAATGGTTAACACTGTTAGCTAGAGCATATGAGATTTGATGTGAGAAGGTTGATATTCACTTTATAGTTATGTTTGTAGTATAATATAATTCTTTGTTTTTGAATTTAATTGGTTAGGCTTTTTACCTAGATAGGATATATGTATTTTATGTTTGTGTTTGCTGGAAAATGTAATATCCCAGTACTGCCTTAGCTTATGGGTTTGAGATTGTTTTAAGGCATTTGATCGCTGGTTTAAATGTTTATGAATATGTATTTAATTTGTTTTTAATATTTGTTTTAATTTTTTAGGAGAGTTTAATTAATCTTTAGTTTAAATAATAAACTCAGTTTATTTATCCTTACATTTACTTAGTTAATTGTGTGAATCTAAGGTTTTATTTAAATGAGACCTCTGCTGTAATGTAGGGTTTAGTTCGAGTTTATCTAGAAGGTAGGGTTTGAATCTAGACTAAAAACTCTAACATAAACTTCTCAACTAGTTAAAAATAATTTTAAGAGAAGTTTAACCCTAGAATCTATCTAAGAATTTAAAAATTAACTTTCAATTTCACAAATGAAACAACCTGAAGCATATATTCAAACTGGAAAGTAAAATTGCAGATGTTTAATCTAGAGCATAATAACTATAAGTACAACTTGTAAACATAATTAAAATAACTGGAAAATGTAAAAACATCATAGCTGTACTATTCAGCTTGTTAATGGCTAAGAACCATGCACACTTAAACACACAATATTAATAAAACCTTAGATATTTCTAACCTTGGATCTGATAACTGGATAACCTTGGAACTACTACGTTCCTCCCAACCATGACCTAGAACCATTCTTGGTTCTAATGGAGACCCCGCTGAGGTGAATCCAACATGCAAGTGATCTACAACTCCTAAAGGTGAGGCTTCTGTTATTTGGAATATGAGGCTCTCTATAAGAATGGTTGCTTTTGGAAATGCTCTTCAAAAATATTTAGAAATAATGATCATATCTCCCAAGCCTTCTCTTAGTTTGGGTATTTATAGAAAATATTTTTTGGGAAGGGAACTTGTTTTAAACTTCAGTTAGATTAAGAATTCATTACTTTCTTGAAAATAATCTTTAATTGACTTATGCGGATTTAATAGTTTTTTTTTATCTTAGGAAATTTTTACTAGTTCCTATTTGACCTTTAGAATAGAATATTCATTTAATCATTTTAGTTAATAATAAATACATAGACTCTTTATTTACTATTTTAGTTATCTTCATTTCCTTATATGTGTATATATCTTGATTTCCTTATATATATATATATATATATATATATATATATATAT